>JAPMAG010002328.1:0-11246 GCA_036584685.1 Rhyacophila sp. Rhy_31_5
GGAAAGAGGCAACAATCTGGAAGTAGAGTAAATGATTGAGATGGTTAAATTGATACAAAAATGATATTAATTGAAGAAAACTGCGCGTAATCACGGTCGAGTGTATTGACGCGTTAGTCATAAGTCTTCATTTTATAATAAAAGTATTTACGAATAAGATAGAACAATAAAATTGATATTTTAAAAAATATATCTTTCGCTGGTATAAAAGTGAACATGTTTGGTTGCTTGGCAACAATTCCTGTCAAAAGAATACTTGGTTCTATTTACTGTAAATTCTTCACTAGAGGCTATTATTATCTTTTGAATACCTACATAGCATGAAAATATTTTAAACATTTATTTTTCACGAGAAATAGTTGTTAATTAACAGTTCAACCATTTCAGGTCTATGCCTGACTGCAATACAAATGAATAAACATTTGAAAAAGTTTGCGACCAGCACGGGCCTTGAACTCTCACCGATTCCGTTTGCTAGGCGTACGTGCTATCGACTAACCTAACGAAGAAGACTTTTTTTAAACTATACTTGCTCCAAAACGGATCATATGGATCTTCATCGTGTAAAAATTGCTTTGACAGACTTTTACCACTTACAATTGTCAGTTATTAGCTCAACTAATTTGATTTATGTCCTGATTTAAACGCACATAAAAAACTGTGCAATTTTTGCCATCTGTGAGATTTGAACATGACTCTGAGTTTATAAGACATATGCACAATTCATTTATCTTAAGTATAAGATATTTTTCAAAAAATAATCATTTAAATAATAAAATAAATAAATATGACAACTACTTACAAGTAAGTACCCAATTCATTTATGCTTTAATTTATGATTATTATTTCAAATATATTTTATTATTTTAATTATCTCTGTATTTCACGGTATATATTTTATATTTTTATAAGAAAATTTTATTATATCATCTTTAAATTGGATTTTTGGTGCCCTTGTAAGGCTAGTGGATAATGCGTACGTCTAACAAGCGGGAGTCGCGGTTCATCGCCCATGCTGGCTGCAATTTTTTCCAAATGTTTGCTCATTTGTATTATAGCCAAGACAAGAACCCTAAACGGTTGAGCTAATAATGAACAATTATTACTCATAAAAAACTGACAAGAAAACTTCACATTGTTTTCGTTTTGGAGAGGATTTGGTTTAAAAATAGTAAAAGAATAAATAAATTGTGCTAATTGATCTGTCCATTGTAATTTACTTTTCAATAATAATAAAATAAAAATTTAAAACCCTTAAAAAATCTAATTTAATTCACACAATTAAAATATTGCAATGAGTTAACTAATTAAATTCTAGAAACGAGTTAACTCGCATAGCTTAAAACGTACTCTGCTATACAAATTTAAGTATTTTGGATGGTTTTAAATATAAAAATACAGATAAATGACTATACTCGTAATATGACCATCGTAGGCGAGTGGATAGTGTATCTGAATCACGAGCCAGGGGTCTAGGGTTCGAATCCTATAGCTGGCCAAATTGCACAATTTTTTCTTGTGCATTTGTATCCAGGACATGGACCAAATTGGTTGAGCTAAACTGACAATTATCACTCGTGAAAAAAACTGTCGAAACAATCTTCACATTGTGGAGTTCCATATGCTTCGTTTCGGAGTGGATACGGTTAAAAGAAAAGAAAAATAAAGTCATGATAAATAAACATTCAATATACTTCTAAAATAAATATTAAGGGTTAACTATTTAAATTCCAGAAACGAGTTAATTCTCACAACTAAAAATATACTTTGCTAGACGAATTTGAATATTATGGATGTTTTAAAATATGAAAACGCAGATATTTGACTGTAACAAGTCATGACAAAGAAACATTCAATATACTTTTAAAAAATACATAATTCTCTATTATTATTTGAAAATTCAAAGCTTGCCAAGTTATGATATTATGTCTGGCATAGAAAAGGTTAAATAAGTTCTTCATTTCAAAGCTTATTGCATAAGGCGAATATATCACAATTATATAAATTTCACTCACCATGGCGTTCATTTTGAATGAATTGATTCGAAACTTTAAGTTTACAAAGAGAAGCCTATTCGGAGGTGAAAACTGCTAATGATTATTTGAACAAATGTATCTGGTTTTATACTTCTTTTACCAGCCCCTGATAACGCTGGAGAAGGGATACTGAGGGGCGGAACCGAGATTGATACGATTTAACACTTTGCCCATTGCGAATTTTTCTATCGGGTCAATACCACGTGTGTGTTATTGCAGCCTATCTATTAGTAAAACTGTTTTTTTTTCGTTCCAGTATTGATAAGTTTTGTCACAAAGTTTTTAGTATAATACATTCATATATTGTTTTCATACAAATTCCTACTTAACGTTTATATGTTATGATAAATTCGTTAGAGTCTGTGTGAATTACGTTTAATTTTCTCACATATAAATGTTTACATTATTAATGAAATTATAACATTGTGTAACTGCAACGCAATTATATAATAACTTTTAATTTAAGATAGGTTCGATATTTTTCAATATTTTGTGAAAAGGTGTGTAAAATTATATTATTATTATCATCCATCCAGAACCTGGCCTGTTGTCTTTGAAAGGAGTTTTTCGGCTTGGCTGTTTTTCTAGAAAGTGCTGAACACTCATAGTGATTTCTAATCGACGCCTCGGAAGCCCTTTCTTAGCTGAATCCAGTACCCATTTCACTATATTTTCTTCTTCTTCTATACTAAGCAATGTATCGTGACTCTTACCTGACTTTTTAAATTTCTCCGGCATTCTGTACGGTAGAGTCAATCTCTTGACTTGGTATTCTTTCGAGGCTCTCAATTTCGTAATACCTTTTTGCACTGCTTCAATTGCATTTTTCAATCTCAATTCAAGAATCAGACATTTTATCCAAAAAAAGAACTATCAGATTTATGCTAAACTTAATTATTTAAATAATAGTATCAACGTCTTTAAATCTCATAAGATATTCAAATTTCACTATGTGCGAAGCATAGAAATTTGCTATTCTTTTAGTCACAGTACTTGGCACGCATAAAAAAGTTAATTACTGCCCATGAAAGGACTTAAAAACTATTTAAACTTGTGGAAAAACTTATTAAAGTTATTAATATAAAACAAATTGATTAATATTTGTAAAAAAACTGAATTAAAAACACTTAAAAGAAAAAGCATGTTCTTACCGAACATGGAGCGGCGTCACCTCACTTATTACTCTCTCGCGGCCACTGACAGTTCTACTTGTCCCAGATAATTGTACATAGGGCTACCAACCCTGGATGTTAGGAACTAACAAGGTTGATATATTTAGCAATCGATACAAATTAATATGAGTCGATTAATCAACAATAACCTAAAATACAGCCAAAGTCCAAGCAGTGCCAACTACTGTCACAGTGACAACTACTATGCACTTTACCCTATATTATTTTATCGATATCTCATTTTGGCTAAATTTGAAAAAAATGTGTAGATTACCTCCCAGGTATAGATATCCAAGAACACTGTTTGAATAATTTTAGGCTATTTTATTTGTTGTACTCGTATATGGCCAAGTTATAAAAATGTGTGATAAGAAAAGTGTGATAAATATTGTATAAAATCAATTTTTAAGTTAGTAATTATTTCTGCAAATTTATAGTTAATGATTTAATCATAACCAAATAACGAGAAACTGGGTGTTGAGTCACCTGCAGTGACTGAGGAGGAGACGTTGGCTTGTAAGTCTATGATTTTGTGATGAATAACAAAATTTATATGATTTGATTAATTAATAATTAATTTCAATTACTTTTATAAAATTATGTAAACAAAATGATCCCTTTTTGGAATAACCTATATACAGTATGATATAATGATAATAAAAAAATATGACAATGTTACATTTTTTTTATTATTAAGTAATATATTTTGCTGATAAATCACATTAGAGCTATTTAAAAAATACTTTATATTTCTTTTAAAGATCAGCAATTCGTATTCACTAATAATGTAGTTAATTAAAATACGTTTATTTTACAAACATATTATACAACATTCTTTTTAAATTTTATGTCTCCTCCAAGATGGCGTATCTGAAACCTTCACATTGCAAAGTTTTTTTTTATAGTAGTTTTTTCACCAGTAGTTATACTCGTAGTTATTTATTAACTCAATCTTTTTTGGTCTTCGTTACAATTACACATGTATAAACGTTTGATTTTTCTGTAACGAGTACGGGATTTGAACCCGCAACCTTCAAATTCATAGTTAAACGTTCTACGCATTGACCTACTAATGTCAACTACTTTATATTTCAATGTAGGATAAGTAAACTAAGTTTATTTAATTTGTACAAACTTTTACGTATAAATATGAAATTATATAATTTTGATAAATAGAATTTAATTAAATAAACAAATTATAAAAAATTTAGAAAATACTTTTACCCAATAATAAACGTTTAGTTATTTTTTTACCTTTTTATTAATAATGTATGTTTAATAAACAGTTTAATAATAAGCCTCACATAATATACAATATAAGACGGTTATTTAATGTTTTTCTAACTATACTCCTATAATTACATATAAAGCACGTCGTGTATAATTATGGAGCATGCCACATACAAGCGTTTTTTTATCATAGTGACAATTTATTTTGTATGTCACTAAGTTAGAATCTTTTGAAAATATTTACAATATTATATGGTCATCGATAACAAATGCTGAAGGACCGCATCAGTGACAATCTATACAATGCTGCCTCGAGTACTACTCAGAATACGTTGACACACTACGGCGCATGCGGTTCACTTTTGCATTTCTGTAGATGGTTCGCTCTTCACTTGAAAGCCATTTTTGTAAAATATTTCAATTATTTTACAGGTATTTCTCGCTTGTTTTTAGTATCACTGTGGTTTGAAAAAGAATGGTCACTATTTATATGATAAGACGATTTTTTATACTTGCATAGATACATAATTGAATTGTATATATGCATCTTGATAAATTTTGTAATAAGAAACGCATAATAAAACAAAATTTAAAAAAAGCAAAGTCTGTTTTCTTTCATAAATCGCAGCTCAATATTTTTAAATTTTTAACAGTTTATTATTTTCAAAGTTTAAATAGAAAAACCAATAAGTAAAAATATGCTTATTTTATAATAAGCAAAAGTATTTTAGTTATTGAACACAAAAACTGATTCTTGTATTCTTAATTGCCACGACCATTAATAAATAATGAATATAAATAAACATCATTAAAATTATTTCAGAGCAATATTAATTGTCGCCCTTGTACGTGAATGGATGGCACATCCTACTGACAATCCGAGGGTTTCGCGCGTAAATCCCAAGGGTGGCGAAAGTTTTTTGCATTCAAAACTAGAACATGTACTTAAATATTGAACTAATATTTAACAATTAATACTCAATAAATATGTCAAAAGAATTTTTACATTTCGAAAATTCATATGCTTAATTTTGCAGCAGATGTAATTGAAAAAAACATGTATATTTTAAAAACTTTTTAAATGAATATTCCTGTTTTTATTGCATGTATTCATGATGACTAGTTTCATTTAATTTGTTTAACACAAATATGCTAACATAATATTTGAAAATATATCATAAAAAACCTTATAATTTAAAAGTGTTTTTAATTAAATAAAATAAGCAATATAATATATTTTGTTAACTTTTAATCAACGGCGGAAATTATATTTTTTTTATTAACCAATTAAGTGCAAGCCTCAATTATTTGTGTGTATTCTTCTTGATAATTCTACAACTAATTTGGTAGTTCTGAATATTTGTAATTAAATACTTACTATGTTTTGAAATTGGACAGCCGTAGGAGTCAGGGTATTTTGTGGAACGTACTCTACCACTCCAGAAAAACGTAGGCAAGTAACGTAAAAAAAGATACAGAATATATATTTGGAAACGACTCAAAGAAGATAGAGACAAATAATTCTTAAGTTATTTTACTATAAAGTTTTTTTCCCCCACCACTTACCCGCTAGTATTTGCAGCCTCAATTGTACGCGGCCACTTTCCTGGCACCGCATGAAAAAATCGTTGATTTTAAATACCTGATTTATCTTAATCACTCCCATAGAAGAGCTGCATGAGATGGTATCATAAGTCCAAAAGAATTGTTTGTAAGTTGTAAAATAACTAATTGCCTCACAGCTACTTTTTAGTGGCATAAAGTGTCTTGTACGCCCGGTGTGTTAAATACTCAATCAGTTTGGCCATCTAAGTCTGAATCTGATGAGTTTACTTGGGAGTCCGTCAGAAATTTCTCCCCAAAAAATGCCGCAAATTTGGAAAAGGCCTCAAAATTACTGTAAATAGATACCAAGTTCATATTTCCGATAGGACCCGTGTGATGACAAATCCTGGTAAATAGCTCTGTAAGGGATAAAATTATTAATAGATAGTCTCATAAGATATGCTCAGCAGTCATCTGGTCATGCCCACAACCACAGTTAGGCCTCTCTACTAGCTTACCACGCTCATAGAGCTTGGCAGGAAATTTACTATGTCTAGTTAAAAATGTACTGGTCGAATGGAAGGGCGTTAGTCTCTTCACTTCAAATCTTTAGGACACATCTGGAAAAAACAGAAACGTTTGCTTCCCGACGCTGGATGCCATCCACTTTTTCTGCCAAATAGAGAGGGCGGTTTTAATGACTAGGTCATCTGAACAATAGTTTTAAAGCTAGCCATGGAGGTGAATTTGTCATATTTATTATTATCATTGTTATAAAATGTGGCGTTACAATCCATTTGGATTCAAACCCAACTGCGCAATCTTTCTATAGACTTTTCTGTCTCCAGTCATTCACGCTCAATATTTTTGCATACGTTATCTCATTTATCACACATCAAGAATATTTTTCTTCTTTCTTAATACATATCACGCCCTTAGTTGGAACATATGGACACCACATACTGCCTTCATAAATTTTTGTCATTAGTCAGTCTTCTTGCATCCTCCCATGTCATGTTTGCATCCCGCAACTCCGCCGAATACATCCTGTAGATAGTGTTCACCGGCCTATCGAGATGACGGAATCCGGTTGGTTTAGAGAAGAGGCATGCCCGGTTGAGATGCGAATCAGGCCTTCTTTACACATGACCAAGCCAAGTCCAGCGCCTCATCTTCACTTTGGATGTGATGAGAGGCTGCATGGTCCTTTCCCTTATCACCTCGTTTCACGTATGGTCATATCACCGTACTCCCAAAATTCGTCGCAAGCATTTGTTTTCGAATCTCACTTAACAGTTGTTTTGAGACTTCGTAAGGTACCATGACTCGCAGCCATAGAGCAACACTGTCAATATGCAAGCATTGAAAAAGCGGCATTTGGTTTTTACCGAGTGTAACTCACAGACATTTCGCATAGAGTTGAAGGTCACTCCAGCAATTCCTATTCGGATAGCAAGCTTTCTTTGCGATGTGCCATCTCCCGTGATGTGAATCCCCAGATATCTAAAGCTGTCGACCTTTTTGATTTGCTGTCCTCCGCTAGTCATAGAGAAATCTGGATCAGGACAAGCAATGTTTTGCATCACATTCATTGTCTTTGTGTTGATTTTTAGACCAACGCAAGACGAATTTGAGTGCATATACTACATTATGTCGATATCTTAATTTTACAAAAAATTGACACAGTGTAGTTTATCCCCCAAGTACAGTATTATTATATTCATTGAAGTGTGTTTGAAAAACACATTTTTATCCAAGTTTATAAAATAACTCTACGAAATGTTCATTTTACAATTAATTTGCATACTGATTTATTTTTTAAGATTTGAAACCACGCAATATATTTGTAGAATTAGTACCTATCTAATTATATGAATTCTTGAAATACTTTAATATGCGAATTTGATTTTAGTATTGAAATGTGTTGTGCAAATAATAATGTATAAAAAATGCGTCATTAATTCAGTTAAGATTTTCCGTAAGAAAAAAAACATAATTTTTGTAACATATATTGTTACCTGCACCTTATAAGTATGAACCGCAGTAATATTTTAATTTAATACAAAAGTTTTTTTTGTTCCTTGTCAAATATTGTCTGAAAGAAACCAACACTTATTATCAACGTTAATAATTTATTGCTCTATTTTTTATGATATTTAATCGCATTTCGAAAGGACTAACATGCTACAGTTTTATTTGTCGATATAGCCTTGAGATTAAAAAAAATCGATACATACTTTTATAATGAATAATAAAACTACAAAGGCGTACGTGAAACTTCAATTAAAACTATTATCTATATTTAATTTGACATTGTCATTTTTATGGCAGTTTTGATCGATCAATATATTGTTATTTATTTTTATTTATTTTAATACTCACTAAGTATTATAAAATAGATTCATTTTAGTATTTTTATTGTAAATAATTGCATTTATAAATCATATTTTTATGTTGTTTTGCCAAATATTTAAATAAATCACCGCAAAATTATTTTGCAAACTAGCTTGAGCTTTGTATAATAAATGGGAAATCAACTACAGTGGTTCAGCTAAAAATCCTGTTTTTTAAGTGTTCAATTTTGTAACTTTTAGTAACGCTTCATATGTTTTTTAATTGGTATTCTATTTAATATAGTATTAATACCGCATTCAATTATTATTCAGTGTAGAAATTATATAAAAATATTCTAGTGGAATGTATACTTGCTTTTAATTTTATATTGCGTATTAAAAAAAAACATTTTTGTGTCATATTTTGTATAGATAGATACTCGTAACAAACAATAAACAATGGTTGTTTATTTGAAAGTCACTCACAGTGATTCAGTGAATAATTTTCAAAAAGTTTTCAAATAGTTTGATATGTCTTGATAAGTATTTGGGCGTTTATAAAAACATTTTAACGTACCTTATGTTTTACTTTAAGGTAGTGTTTTTTGATTATTCGTGAGTTACATTTTCAAATTTTACAGCCAGTTTTTTTTTCATTTTTATTAAGAATAGATTGAGCAAATTAATAAAATCTATTAAAACAATCTCTATACTGTATTGTTTTATTTGCTGTATCTTAAATCAAATAAAAAGTTGATTTTGTTATAATTATTGCTTATAAATATAATTTGTGCTGTTTATCGATACAAACATATTTATTATAAAGGATGTTTTCGGTAATATTATTTTCAGGGTTTATTAAAAATGCGTTTTAATTTTTTTCGATTTATTTCGTATTGCATTCATCACAGTTCTCATTTACAAAAAAATGATAAAAAAAAGTATTCAAAAGAAATATTTACAAACTGAAGATATGAAAATATGATCGACATATGTACAGTTTGTGGAAATTAAATGAAAAGAGATATATACAAAAAATGAGGTTCGTTGAGAGATATATACACTATCATGATTGAGGCTCGTCTAGAATAAATATATAATCCTTATGTGTCAGCGTGGATGCATCTGATTGGTCGTTTGGGTACGGTAAAGATGGAGTAATTACCAGTGACCATGTCCATAAGCGGAGCCATAATGATGAGCACCATGACCGACGATTCCGTGTCCGGCTCCATGAAGTCCCCAGGAAGCGTGAGCTCCAGCGGCGTTTTCGTGGGCGGCGTTGTTGAAAGCGGCATGGTGAGCAACCTTGGCGTGGGCAACGGCAGCGGTGTCTACGACGCGACCGTCATGTCCAAGGGGAGCTGGTCCGTAAGCGTGGAGTCCATGAGCACCGTTGTCATGACCATAAGCACCATGTCCATAAGCTCCATGTCCATAAGCTCCATGTCCATAAGCTCCGTGTCCATAAGCGCCTCCGTGAGCGTAGGCACCTCCATGTCCTCCATAGACGGCTCCATGGTGTCCACCATGAGAAGCAGCAGAGACAGCGGCAAAGTGAGCGGCTTTAGCGTGGGCGACTTCAGGGGTATCAATAACTTGACCGTCATGTCCCAAAGGAGCGGCTCCATGGTGGGCATAGTGTCCTCCGTGTCCGTAAGCTGGGACCAAAGCATGGCCGAGGTATCCGGAAGCTGAAGCCATGGCGGCGACGCAAAGGAAAGTGGCGGCGAACTGTGAAAAGAGAGTTATTTTTTTTATTCAAGTAAAAATAATGAACAGGGATTTTTTATATTAATCGGTTTGATTTATAATTGATATACTGGTCATGAAATTTGAAACTGTATGTAATACGTGATTTTCATTACTGTTATATCTACTTAGTATCTATACTGTTCAATTAATATATTGTGTAGTATTTTCTAGGTTAGTATTTTTTTTGAAAATTGAAACAAAACATATATAATGACTTTGACTGAAGAATGGTTTTTTTTTCACGTATAAGAATCAAATATAATATTAAATAAATCCACATAATCTTTCACCAGTTAATGTGTCAATATACAATAAAATATTTGATTTGATTTCTATAGTGTGAAAATAATCATCAAAGTTCTTCATATGAGTAGTTTACAACTTCATTATATGTAACAAGAAATTAAAAGCATACACAAATAATGATCGTTTTAAAAGCGGATACAAAATAGCAGACGCCGTATAAAATGTTATTTGTCTATAACCATCGTTTATAAAATAATGTATTTATTACTATTTAGCCATTATTTTTAAATATTATCAAAGATTTTATATATTTATTCAATAAAATATACATAATTTCGTTACCGGTATTACACCGTTTTCAACTAAATAAATTTAAAATGTTATACATTACAAAACCAATACAAAATGTGTAAATATATTTGTAAAATTACAAATACTATTCATTTTTGCTCATAGAAGAACATTTTTTTTTATTTTTTTAACATTGTTCGACTAATTTGAATACTTTATTATTCTGATGCATTTAAATTAAATCCAGAGTATAGACGCATAAATGCGTTGCTGTAAATTCACTTTAAAGAAGTATATACGTATATGTACGTATTATACAATAATAGTGTTGTAAACATTTATTCAAATTCAAAATTTAACGCTAGATTAATGAAAAAACGTTCACCCAGTTGTGTAACCGTTATTAGAAAAACTTTTTTCTGGAGAGGTTAAAAACGATCTAATATTTTCTATATTTGGTATAAATATTTAATACCTTTTAGATGTTACAAGCAGGATTAATTTTATTGTTATTGTAATTTTACTAACAGAATAAATTAAAGTTTGCTAGTATCTGATGAATGGAAATAATATAATGCAAACAGTTTAATAATATAGATTTTAAAGTTACAGAATACGATCATTATAAAATATTTAAG
>JAPMAG010002329.1:0-11246 GCA_036584685.1 Rhyacophila sp. Rhy_31_5
CAAATGTTTATTCATTTGTATTGTAGCCAGGACACGAACCCGAAATGGTTGAGCTGATGATTGACCATTATCACTCGTAAAAGAAATAACTGTTGAAACAATCTTCACACTGTGTAGATCCATATGCTTCGTTTCGGAGCGGATATGGTTAAAATAAATATCAGTAAACAGTACATCCAATTGAAAATCCAAGACTCATGAGCTAAAATTTTTATTTCTATTAGTCATATAGTATTCTATCAAAACAGTTTGCACTCTGGGTTGTCTTTTTATTTCAGATAAATATTGTTTTTAGAAAGGGTGTTTTTTTTTATTGAAAAAAAATAATAAATAGCCTTTAGTTGGATAGTTGGCACCGTATAAGACTATAAAACCGAAGTTTGCAGGTTTATTCAAGTGCATTTCAAACAAGAGCACGAACCAATTTGGCTGACCTAATAACAGACAATTATTACTCGAAAAAAATCTGGTATCACTGATGGCATAGCTACATATTAACTACCCTGAAATAAGTAAAATCGATGCGCCTCTTTGATTCTCGGAAGAGGTTTAATGAAATTTGTTTTGCACGATTAGTTTTAAAAAAATATATTTATAATAATAATAATTTGTTTCTTATTCAGGTGATTTCAGGAATGAAATATTCAATTTAAATAATTCACATCAAATAGTAAAATTAATAAAAATATTTGTAGCACGGAATTTATATTATAATTATATTACCCACTAATAATTACTAGGCATTTTAAAAACTGTTTTCTGCCGTAAAAATTATCAAAATTCATACATAGTTTTATTAATCTAAAGAATTTTTTTTTGATATTTCATAAAAATCTTATTAGAACGTAAAATCTCTTTTTAAGCAAATGTTTTCATAATTCTTTATTTCGTCTTTTCTAATTTTGCGTCCTCGTGATTCATCCTCCTAAACAGTTTATTCCAGCTATTCTACGGTAGGTACACAATTTTCACGTTGTTTGAGTTCACGAGAATTTGGTTAAAAAAATGTTTTTATATAGTTTTATTTACCATTCGTTTTAGTTAAAGTTAATACATTTCTATTGTTGAAATAAACCTTTTATTTTAAAATATTATTATTATTATAGTTTGGCGCTACGATTCATTCAGGTCCATGACCGACTGCATGACCTCCTTCCAGGCCTCTCTGTCACTAGCTCTCTCTCTCCAGTGATTCACGTTCAACATTTTAAAATATATTTGCTGAAAAAAGTTTGGTATAAATTTTGCCACTATATTAAATGAAGCAAATATTTTTTCAGTATTTTTAATGAATACTTTATCCTGTTAATTTGTAACGTTATAAAACTCTAATATTTAAACAAAAAAAATGGTTTTTTTCATATAGTTTAAGTTTTTTTAGATTTGACGTTGTTTTAATTATTATTCGTAAATATGTGGAGCATTAAATATTCATTCTAATTTTAATCATGTCGTATAAAAACATTCGTTGCTATCATTTGTTTGCATCGATTTTGACATATACGTACATTAATGGTATAAAAAAAGTATGTTAAATACAATATTTCGTTGAATTTGATATCTATTTATTACTAATATCTAGAATTTACAAAAAACATCTTTTTATTTTTACTTTCCTTGTAAAAATATAGGCAAGACAGTGATTAATCATATAAGTATTATCTAGTTTGTCAATCATTATTGCTAATACCTCTTTTATTACACATTATTAAGAACACATTTAATGTTAATTTGCTGATAACTATTAATTACATTTGCACAAGTGGAACAAATGATTTTAAATTTTTTCCTGCAGTCTTTTTTTAATGTACTCATAGTATGAATTCATTTTCATAACTAAATTTAAATAAACTTTTAAATATATATATATATACAAAAATTCATTGACCTATAAGGAACATTGTTGTGCATCCGGTTCCATTAGTCATAGATGCGGGCTAATTGTCAATATACACTTAGTAAATTGAACATTACCTAAATCATTAATAATCTTTCACATACATAATTAAGTACTTGTCAAATATATTTCTTTTAACTGCTTAAATTTGAGATTTAATATAACATATCTTGAGTTCATTTTTGCTGTCCAATTTTTATCCAAAAATCTAGTAACTGACAATTTTTTTAAATTTCGTTTTAATGCATATTTTTTACAACTATGTAATAATGCAAATTTTATTGTCCATATTTTAAATGAAATCAGTGTCTATGAGTGAAAACAATTCTTCTCAACAAAGCAAGTGACGATATTTTCCTTGAAAACAGTTTCAAAACCTATTAATTTAAGAAAAAACATTAAAACCTCGTAACTTACGCTCACTTACTAGCTAATGAAATAGGAAAATGCACATACTGATTTTGATTTTGTTTTCTTATTCGGTTCACAACAATTATTCTTGTATGTTCTTGTCGATATTTCTCCGACCAATTCGGTCGTCCTGAATATTTTGTGTTGAAACACTTACTAAGTTTTGGAATTGGACAACCGATTTTTTCAACATAAAAGGAATATTTTTGCACCTTTGCAGAGTTGTTACTCACTCATCTAAGAGTATATATGCCATACAATATATATTGCTAATATATTTATAAAGTTTTGTGAAATTATTTTAAGTATTAGTAAATTAATATGGAATACAATAAAAATTTAAAAACATTTATTCTTACGGAATATATGTGATATTCCGGTATATAAAATTTTGACGATAATGAAGTCTTTCTTTAAATATTTGTATTGGGTAAACAATCCTTCAAATTGAACGACGTCAACATTGAACAAAAAATAAGTTTATACGACATACTCGCACATATAATAGAAAGCTATATGTATGTTTCGTACGTGTCGACATTGTTTTAATTTTTTAATAATCATATTATATAGGAGAAAACTGTTATTTTTTATTAAAAATACCACATTAAAATATATGTATTGTTAATTATTAATATTTATATTACTGAGAGTTTTAAAAAACTGATTTTTTTAGAACTAGACATAACCACAACATAAAATTTAATAAATCAAAAAAACTTGTTTTAAAAAGTGAACATTTTAGTTCAACCTAATGTATATGTAGTAAGTGTATTTGTTTAGAATGTATTGATACTGTTTATATTTTACGACGGAAATTTTTTTGCATTTTTTTTCCATATAATGAAAATTTAGTATAACAAAAATCTCACGAATTTTTTTAATAGAAAGACTCAATTTGTGACAAAAAAAACGATGTTTCTACACTAAAGTAATACTATGATTTAAAATGAGATAGTTAAAATTATACATATGACGTTCAACATTGTGATGCTAATTAGTAAAATATTAAATCGCAAAATAATGAATTAAAAATTGGTTTCAGTTCATATATACCGTAAAAAGACTAAACACGTACCAAGTACTAGAATCCAATAACCTGTGGTTTTTTATTTCTGCAACGTTTTTCTTGCTTTGCATTATGCTTTATTTCAGAAAAGATCAGCCCATTTGATATGTATATGTTATTAGTATTTAAGTAATAATAATCTTCCTTTAAAATGCTCTGATTTTATTTATTAATATAATCATTTAAGTTAAATATATGTAAGTAAAACGGCAGTTATTATTAGAGTCTATTCCTTATTTATAGTTTTGTATTTTTCAAATATTACTTTATCAGACTAGGCAAGGATGTTCATATTATTATTTTGGAAATAACTATTAAAATAATATAATAAGGCGATAGGATAAATGTGAGTATATAGTTAATTACAACAATAATATTCAAAGCAAATTTAATATTATTTTTATGACGTGTACATATGTATATATTCGTACACATATAGGTTACAGTATTTAGACACTCATTTTTTGTTTAGCGATATTTATTCATTGTTAAACAATACTGAATATGTATATTAATATAGTGTTACATTTTAAACGATTTTTAAATTACTTGGCTCATAATGGCTCAATTGACATATTGTTTAGTTCCAAATAAATGAGTCAATCCCGTTGGTCAAAGACTTTTTCAAATGTTTCTTCTTCTACATTTATAGCTAAGACGTGAACACAAATTACTTGAGTTAATATTTTTTTATAAATCTATCTTCAAACTATGAAGATATATTTGCTCTATTTTTAAATGGATATGATAAATATAGTCTCAATACTTAAAACAATCGCTAAATTTCAATGCTAATTGTTATAAATTTTTTTTCGTACTTTAAATACTTGTATTTCCCTTTTTTAATTTGATAATTCTATGTTCACATGTATAAAATTCTTAATACTATTTTTAAAAATGATTTTTAGGTAAAGAACACTTTATATTGTCGGTGATACTGTCAAATATTTTATAATTTGTGTATTTTATATAATAAAAGTTTTATTAAAACACTGAATTGAACCTATTATTTAAAAAAAAATTAAAAACATTAATAGTATAAGTAAATGTTCGGAAAACTTTGAAAATTAAAAATATTTGTTCACGGAGAATATTGTTTGAATTATTTACTATCAATATGTCAATATTAGTTTATAAGGTATGACTAACATTGAATGAGAATATGCATTTAGATATAATTACTTTTCTTATTAACACTGCCTACAAACTCAATGGGTAAACAAAATACCAAGCTAAAATAAAAACGTTTTTTAAAATCGTGTTTATTATAACATTGTTTTATAAATTAAATGACATAATTTATCAGAATAGAAATTGAAAATACAATATTTGTAGTTGTAGAAATTAAAATATACGATTTTAAATATTGATCATCTAGTAATTATTGTTATTAAAAAATGCTTCGCGATAATCCAAATACAATAACAAATTATTCAAGTCATTATAATTCACAATTAATTACCGAACTGATTTTTTATGACGTTTGCCCAGCAAGTATTCTATAGAATAGGAAAATAAATAAACTCACCGTTGCTGTTTTAAAATAAAGTGAGTCGAAGCTCTCTGCCCAATTGGAAACATTCCTTAACTTGAGAGGCTTCTTTGGATGCTGACCTCCTGGCTTCGGGCAGATCAGACCAGGATGAATAGGCGAAGAATGCACGGCTGCAGAGCCATTCCCAGCATGGTTGCCGGTTCCATCGCCCGCTGCGTCCATTTGATGCTGGTCTTTCTCCTTCTTGCTATTGTTTCCACACGTTAAACTGTTTTTAGTAAAGTTTCCGATCGATTCGAACACGTTTGTCAGGTGCTGAGACATGACCGGAGTCGAACTGGCATACACCAGAGAGCACCACTTACAAAATGTATTTAATGCGTTCAGAGGATCCTTTTTTTATGTTAAATCATACACACACAGTTATTCATGTATTCTACCTTAATAGTTGTTTTTAAACGTTTAAATTATTTTTAAAATAATAACTTTAACATTGTATTAATTACTGTACTACTAGTTTTATTATAACTACGTACTAAATGTAATAAATATAGAATAATGACAATATAATTAAATTAATACTACACAAAAATGTTATACATGACACAGTTCATTTGTTATAGTAGTTAAATTAATATAAAATACTATATACTCAACATTTTTTTTTGCAAAAAATGAAATATAAATATCCCAATTTTACAATATTTGTCAAATTTTAATATTTCAGATAATTTATCTTGAGTCAATGTCCAAAATAATAGTGATACTATTTAATTGTTTATGGAAAACAAAACTATCATTAATGCTAAAGGAATCTATTCAGACTAATGTTTTATAAATTGAATTTTCGTAAATTACGTGAGTCAAAACTTTTTTGATTATCTTCAACCAATAATTATGAAAATAAAAAAATACCTTTCTTATCAGAGAAAAATACGCAAAAATATTTTTGAGAGTTGTTGATGTTTTAAAAAATTCACGCATCAAACTAGTAAACCAAACAATATCCATCGCATAAAACAATAAAAAGCTTTTAAAGTCATATAAAAGTTTTGTAAAACTTTAAAAGTAAAAGAATAGCTCTGTGTGTATGATTTATTTATATTTTCACCAGACAAATACCTTCGTATTATGATTTATACCGTATGAATAAATTCGTTGTAATTAACCGATCACTTCAGAAACACAGTGTCATCAAGACGCGGTCTTGACAACAAATAAAAAATCTCACGATTTTTTTAAAATGTCTGTTTCATGAATTCAATATACTATTCAATTCGATTTGTTGGCTGACTTGAATGGACCATCGCGCACTGCCGAATAAGCGTGAACGTGCTAAGGTTTTGTTTATAAAGTTATATAAAGTGACGTAGTGCATTGTCAGAGTTCAGGGAAATGAGTACGGATCTTAAAAAATACGGATTCATTAGTAATGTATGCTTTGTGAAGCCTTTGCGGAAAGTCGTTATCATAACCAATGAAACAGGCCCGGATGAGCTTAGTTTCTTGTTTTATTCCTATTTCAATGAATATCATATTTTTTTGCAAATTAAAATCGTTACAAGAAACCAAATTAATTAAATCGACGTTTAAAGAAAATATGCTTATTAAAAAATATTATTTAATCTTTATTGTGCCACACATAATATCATAAGCCGGTAAGCTGCAAACTTTTTAGCAAAAATAGAGCCTTGTATTTCTTTTCAAAATATGTTGAATGTTTCTCTGTCATGATATTACTTTTAATGATTATAATAAAGTTATTTTTATGTTTAAAGTGATCCAAAATATTTAAATTTGTCTAGCAAACTTCGTTTCTGTTAAGTTCTGCAAGTTAATCCGTTTCTGGTACTTGTCCGGTTAAAAATTTTAACTACTGCAAAATCATTATTATATTTATATAATTGATAATTACTGTATCTTATGTTTGAATATTCATGTAAAAAACATTATGTTTTATTAAATAATTTAAAAAAATAATTTATTGATACTATAATAATTTGATCATTACCAGGATTTACCGTTCTCTAGTCTATTTGTCTCTAACTATTTTGTATCTTGTTTACTATATTATTTGCATAAATATATTTAAAAATTTTGTTTTTGTGAAAAAAAATAATATTACTTTATACACCGATATGGAAAATCATGCATGGAAATATTTTATAAAGAATTTACTCATTTGAATACATTTTTATATATAGTTAAAAACTATTACCAATTCTACTAAAAAAAATGTTTTGTAGCCACTCATGATTAAAATAAATAATTTACGAGTAGATGTATTACTTTGAATTCAAAACGTAATGTTAAAGACAATATAAGTAAATATAGTTAATATTTTTAACAATTGATATGAGCCTTAAAATAGTTATCGAGACGTCAGCTCAAAAATAAATATATTATATTTTTATTACATGACTAAAAAGTAGATTATTTAATATATCTTTCTTAAATTTACTATCTTCTCAAATCAAAATCATAATGATTTATTTATTAGTATACACGGTATTAGACATTCCGTTGTTTATCTATATGAGTAGCTATTGGCATAAATACCGGTTTCGATAGTGTTTATGCAACGTGCATATTGACATGTGCTCTAATATTTGGTTATTTTATCCGCTTGGTGGGCAATTCAAATGAAGGGAATCCCCTACTAACGCACTATTAATAAATTGTAAAAAGATATAATAATTCAATTATTCTAGGAATTTTAGATCCGAGTGCGATTCTGAATTTGGTTTTCCTTTTATTAAGAAAGCTACAACGCATAAAAATTTGAAAGATACATTATATGTTCATTACAAAATAGTTTTCCATTAACTATAAACTCTAGACAAAATTATTGATATAGATATAACTAAATATAATTAGTTTAGCAATATTCAATTATCCATAATAATTATTTGTCTTCTTCAAAAATACTTAAAAGAATGCTTATGTTTCCTGTAAATCTATCTTGAAATATATACTTGTCAAATAAAACCGGTTTTAAGAAGAAATAAAAAACATGTGAAATCAATAAGACACGAAAATCCTTATCAGTTATAGTTTTATGGCTAGATTGTCCACATGCAACTTACACAACAATATTTCATAAAACACTATAAAGCAAAATTTGATTCATATATATTTTAAAAACGATATGATTGTTTAAAAATATATTAACGATTTTCCGAAGTGATTGACCAGCCCAGAGGTAGAAAGCCTTTTGAATTGAAAAGCCGCATCCAATTGTTTGTAAACAAATAAAGCCATGTTTATCAATTTACAATCTAATACAGTTGCATTTCAATAAATAGATTTATCAGTAATATTTCATATAGGCTGTAACACCTTCCTCCAAAAAAACTTCCAAGATTTTCCACTTCTAAACTATTTTGCAAGATACCCATTAAAATTTACCAATTTGTTTTACAATTTCATCAAAAAGTAGCATTGATATTTAAAAGTTTTATGACGTCGAAGAATCACCACATACGAGTTCTATCGTGTAGTTATCCAGACCACAAAACACCAGTCTATACGCGGTTTAATAAATGCCCATGCGTGATCATAAAAACGGAACAAGTAGTTTGCATGTGAAATTCTTATAAATTTAGCATGCTGATAAAACTAAATGACAAAAACGTGAACATGAGAGTACTCGTATATATTTGGAAAAGATCATGAAGTTATTTTTATGCATAGTATAAATAATATCAATCAATCACGTGATATTCGAAGCAAAGTTTTTGGTTACTACTGTACTCATTTTTATTTTTGTAGAGTTCTCATTAGACTAGTTGGCAGTGCGTACGCCTATCAAACGAGGACCTCGGGTTCGAGTCCCGGCTGGTTGCAAAATTTTTCAAATGTTTATTCATTTGTATTGTAGCCAGGACTCGAACCCGAAACATTCGACCTAATAATTGACAATTATTACTCGTAACAAAACTGTCAAAACAATTTTCACATTGTGAAGATCCATATGCTTCGTTTCGTAGCGGATATGGTTAAAAGAAAAAAACAGATATCTAAAAAAATAAATGGAATTTTTCATGGTATTCTAATGTGTGCAGTACATTACAACCATGTTTGCTATGATAATCTATTGTAGATAACTAATAAGTTTGTTAATTGATAACTTTTTTGCGGTATAACTATATATATATATCACATAAAGTGAAAAAAGACTAGAGCAATCGTCTATTGATTGATGAGTTATGAGTTATGAGTTTAAGTTGTAAAAAAACGTAAGTGTATAGTTATTTACTGTAAGTTTACCATAGTAATTTTATTTCATTATATATGTGAACAAATTTTGTGGAGAATTATTTTCGTAACGAAACTTTAACAATGAAACAAGTTTATGTTGTCTTTGAGTTGTACTGCCAAAGACAATATTTATATTTTTTTAGCTTGTCAAAATACTTTTGAAACAAATTAAAACCACGCGCGCCATAATGTTTATGTATATATACGTGTTTTTTTTTGTACAGATACTCCTTTAAAAATTCGATTTAATATCAAATAAAATTAAATATGCCAAATCATGATTACTTGAAATTTTTCACTTAATACCATTATATAATTGTTGAATATTTAATTATATTCAATTAAACTACACGTTTTGTGAATGATTTGTTTACAGTGTCTGCCAATCTTCAACATTATTTGACAATTGGTAGTCGTGAGTTATACTCGTAGCTATGGTAATAAAGATATATTTCATTTCATTAAAAATAATAAAAAAAAGTTTTTATATTTATTTTCATATATGTACTCATAAATTCAACACAGATTTTATTAATTACAATACCTTAAATGCATTTTGATTCATAAAATTAGCCTTGTTTTAAAAAATAGGTATAAAAACTGTATTATTTTTGCAATTTAATAGCTTTTTGCTACGGATGAGAAAATTAATTATATATCATTTTAGTATTTTATATTATCATATATTTGGATTGTAATTATGAATACACTTCTTGTGTTCATGGATAACATACTCGTTAGACTTTTTATTTAAGAAAATTCAATAATACGGTTATACTTTTGAAAAAGGATTCTATTATAGTTTTATATATAAGTCGCCCTCGTGAGTAAGTGGCTGGGGCCAGAAATTCAATTATACAAGATTTAAATTTTATTATAGTCATGAAATTGCTTTCGATATTATTTATTTAAACTTATCTATTAACAACATTGTCGCCCTTTTACGTGAGTGGATAGTAGCATCTGACTCATGAGCTGAGAGTCGCGGGTTTTAGTTCGAAATTTTTCGATAATTTTATAAATGTTTATTAATCTGTATTGTAGCCAGGATACGAACTCGAAACGATTGAGCTAATAATTGACGATTATTACTCGTAAAAAATAACTGTTAAAACAATCTTCACACTCTGGAAATCCATGTAGTTCGTTTGGAAGCGGACGTGGTTAAATGAAAAAATATATTATAATTAAATTACAAATTGGCACTACGATCCATTGAAGTCCATGACTGACTGCACAACTACTCTCCAGGCTTTTCTAGCAGTCTATCTCTCACTCCTGTCATTCACGACATTCTGAGGCTGCCAACGGGTTGAGTGCCCACTAGAGTTCCTTCAAACACTTTTTTGAGAGTTCTTGGTTCAACGCATCTTACAACATGACCTGCCCATCTGAATCTCTCTCAAGACATTAACCATGCTGAGGTTAAATTACTCTCGGCATTAGTAAAGGTGTGACATCCATGGTTTCCTTTAACTAGTCCACGTATTTTATGATCGAATATGTGCAAGGCCTTTCTTATTTATCCATCAAGCTCCAAGTTTCACATCCATACAAAACTATATGTTTTACGATCACATTATAAACCCGTAATTTGGTTTTCTTCGACAGGATTTTGGACGTGAATAGACTCTTCAGCGCATAGAACTTATAAAATGTAATATTATATTAGTATTATAATATGACTGTTATAATAAAAAAAGTTTATTATAAAAACAGATCATTTTCGTAAAAAATATAAGGAATATAACCTATAATCAGGTTTTAGTAATATTTCTTCAAAACCCAATTTATTTTTAGATTTACAACATTTATTAGTAAATGTATACATCGCTTAGTCTACTCATAAATTCTACGTATTTTAAATTTTTCACACCTATGTATTTAGCACTTTTATCAAAACGCTCAAAACACGTGTCTCTACTTGTCAGTAATACAGTGTTCTACGTGATATTGTTTAAGCTGTGTCACAGATGTTTTTATATATGATTAAATTAAAAAAATTATAAAGCCTTATTTATTAAATGCATACGTAATAGCTGGGTATACACGGAAAGAATTATCTGTACAATATGAGCAATTTATCTTATCTCAGAGATAAATCTGCAGGTTAG
>JAPMAG010002332.1:0-11238 GCA_036584685.1 Rhyacophila sp. Rhy_31_5
TTATAAAAAAAACATTTATATTTACCGAAGTGGTTTAAACCTTTTACTTTACATTACAATTACAATTACAATTTGGCGCTACGATCTATTCAGGCCCATTGCAAAACTTCCTTCTGGGTCTCTCTGTCTCTAGCGCTTTCTCTGCACTTTATAGGGTAATTTATTTTATTCTAAATAACGTTCTACAACCTCTGTTATCCGACAACTAAATAATAAGAAAAATCTATGTAACGTTTACTCTACTCTCACTAGTACTATAAATTAAATATATAGAAGATATATTGAACAATAGTCGATTATTTTTTGAAATTCCATTGTAAATTGGAAGAATATATGTTTTTGTACTTTCATTATTTAAAGATTATCTGAAAACAACACACTTGTTAGTTTTCATTGTATTTTACAAAGTATGATTCAGAGTTTCAAAAAAATAATCTTTTTGAAAAATAACCACGACACGAAAATATGCCAACGATTGAGCTCAGTAGCATCGTGGATCAAGCAAAGTGCTCAACAGGTATTTAAATGTACATTTACATTGCAATTGAGCAGTGATGTTCAACAATCGACAGATGAAAAATTGTATGGTTTTAAAAGCTTATATTTTATAATATAGATATTTTAAAATACATCAACATTTATTAAAATGTTTTGTTATTTAAATTTCACTTATAAAATTGATGTGTAATGTCAAGCAAATGTAAAGTTTTAAATAATATAAAAACAAAATAACCCTCCTTAGGGGTTGTCCATAAACCATGTAGCGTTTTTTCTCACGTTTTTTTTTTACTTTCCTCTCCTCTATTTAATACCATTCAGACATTCAACTTGACCCCCCCCCCCACCTCTCTTCTACCTTCAAAGGTTTTGTAACTTTTCAATAATGAAATTTACGAGATTTTAAATGAAAAAGTGTTACCTAACGATAAAAAAATTACCCACCCTCCTCTTGTAATACCACGTAGACGTTGGTGGTTACCCCTTCCTTCTTCTTAAAGCGTTATGTAGTTTATGGACGACCCCATATGACTCTTAATATACGCTTTTAAAATATGTCGCAATATTATAAGTAGACATATTATTACACTTTAACTATTAATAATATTTCAATGTATTTAATGCTGAAAAGTTTACGTATAATGTTTAACAAATTTGTTGAACGTTTTTTTATTAGTATGAAAATAATTTAATGAATATTAATTTTTCGTTTATTAGGGTCTGATAAATCAATGTAAAAAATGTCACAATTGTTTTGAATAATTTGTCTGATGTATCCATAAAAAAATAGTTTTAAATATAATTTATTCATAACCCATAATTATATACAATGTTTCAGTTTGTTTTTTAATCAGATAACTTGAAAAAAACGTTTCATACGATTACCCGAAAGCATATTTTTTAAAAATAATTATCTATAAATTAATTAATCTTATCTTAAAATGTCTTCGATAACTTCCAATAGGACATGCGTGATGCAGATAATAATTGCATTGTATACAGTGGCGTGCGTGCACAACAGATTACACGAAATTGACCATTCTGCAGACGGTAGCCTCCTTTATGCGTTCAATACACTGTAATGTAAGTGATTACCTATAAAGTTTTGCAAAAATCGCTTTTAAACGCTTGAAAATTGATTTTTTTCATTGTAAATTATGTACAAAGTATTGTATAATTTTAAACGAGCCAAAAAATTTTAACGTGTATTTTTTTTCATTCACCTATGGTGTTAAACATAACTCATTATTGTGTTTACATATTATATGGGGAATTTTAAAGAATTAAATTAAAAGATAAACTAGAAAATCAACAAAAAAAAAATTAATATGATCAAAATTTCAAACTTTTTAATGACTATGCCATTCATCTAGCAATAATAAAACAAACAGTAAGCAACGTTTTATGAAAGAAAAAATAATGTTTTACCAATAAAAACTGCTCAAAAAAGTTTCGTGAACGTTTTGCAGAATTTTATAATTACTTGTCGGCAATAATGACTTTTTTGTAAAATAACCGAAAAAAGTCTTCAAAATAGAATATTTTTACGATACCAAAATTTTAAAATAAAACTCTATTTTGTAGTAAGTGTTTTTGGCAATTTTATTGGAAAATCTATTAAAACGCTTTGTTCGATAATCAAGATCAATTTTTTATGTTATATATTCAAAATAAATCTTAACCTGAAATACATGCATGTTGTTGAAGTTTATTTTTATTTCATCCTAATTTAATTCATCCTAACTTAGTTTATGATTAGTACTATATTTAGACCACAAAATAATGTTGCTTTGAAAATCATATCTCATTTTCAATGCACATCTCGTCTCTTTCACGGCCAAATGAAACAAGATGAATTTCCGTGTGAATTTCCCACTTAGATATGATTAACCGTGCAAAATGCATCTAGTTATCGCTAGTGCAAATGTATTATTGCGGTTACTGGCGCTTGTTTTGCCTCACTAACGACTCGCTAACCGCTCTTAACTGGCTGTGAAAACCGCAAACTGCCGAATAGGATCACAACACAAATCCCTCGTTTTGCAAATTACGTTTTCGAAGCGTTTGAAGAATGTTAACACTACGGGAATATTTATTAATTTTATGCTCAAAATTAGGCATCAATTAAACTGTCAAACATTGCATTGAATTAATAAAATCTATTATAGTATTTTTATTGTGGTTTCAAACTATTTTGGCCAGTAAGAAACAGTAGAAGAAATTTTGCTACATAAGCATCTTAAAGTAAAAATAAAAAAATGAAAAAACGTTTAGCACAGTTTATTATTGATTTATCGACCTATACTTAACAGAAGATCGTAAGCGGCAATAAGACGAATTCCGTTTTCTCTATCGAATCCGTTCAAAGTAAGTATCTCCTCCGTCGGAACGGTATCAAGTTTTTATCAACACGTATCTTAAGTTACAAAATAATATAAACACATTTTTAATTTTTAATTTATTTATTAAAATAACCTTAGAAATTTAGATCAAAACCTCCTCCTATAAAATGAAATTTTTATGCTTACGATGTTCTGCCAAGAATCGGTCGATATATTTAAATACACAGTTAAAAAATATTTATTTTCAACAACGTTGTAAATGCATTAGCACATTTTTCATAGCTTAATTAATACTAAACTTGGTTTTCTGCGAACAAGTGAATAAATGAATCCTATGTATTGCATTAAAAATATTAATCTAACATTATCATTTGACACTATTGTATTGAATAATAAAAGTCACAGCCTACTCATAATTTACAAAGTTCTCTCTAAGTAATATCATAATATGTTTAAAACTTAATAATAACACTATATAAATGTACTTTGAACAAAACTAGTTAGCTTCCCATGCAGCGCGACTTTGCTAATCGTATTTTAATGCTCAGAGCTGTATCGCTTTAAAACAAAACGCTGGAATATTTAAGTAGAGGGTCGTGGTCAAACCAAATATTCAATCAAAATTTATATACGTTTCAATATAAATATAAGATACACACGGATTGTCACATATTCTATTTAAAACTGAATTCGTAAGTATAATATATATTATGCTACAGCCTTGAGAATTTAATTTTATTCTCACCAAATAAATATGTGTGTCTAATATAAATAATATCCAAAATCACTAATAAAAGTATGTTAAGTATATAACTATTGTACATTTTTTGTAATATTTTAATACTTATAACAATTTTTAAGTTGAAGACAATACATAACATAAAAATATATTTATGCAAAAATAACATACTTGTAAAAATGCAATACCAACAACAGTAAACGATTTAAGATTTAGACAAGCATATATTGGATATCTTTAAATCCAAAAAGTTTCATTTTTACAGATATTTTTATAAAAATCTATTGAATATTCAAAGCAAGTAATATCCTATCTTATATACAATATTATCTCTTAAAGTGTGTAACAATTATGTTACTTAGTTACGTAGTTGAATAATCGCTTTGTGCCATATAATATCGAGGTAAAATACTAAGTGTTATTTTAAATACTGTAGATGGCAACACAATGAAGTATTAGTGGCGCTAATAACATTCTGATTAATAAAAAATATATAAAAAACGGTTTTATTAATTGAAATTATGTTTTGAAGGTTTATTTGTTATTTATTGTTTTAATTATTTCAATGACTGAAGTAATTCTACATCTACAATTGTGTTTCAAATTATAATATGTTTAAAATGTATTGTATCTTTTTTAATTGCTAGGCAAAATCGTATAATGATGACGAAAATGTATTGATGTCATTAAACTTAACATTTTTCCAACGTGAAATGTTCAAAATATTTATTTAATGTTTTTCATCGGCGTCGTAAATCTCCCTTAATTATTGTTCATGTTTTTATACATTCAGTAGTCGTATGGCCGTTAAACTCAGTGAATAATAATTTTATAATTACTTCTACCATATTATGCTGCGACATAAATCAACCGGCTCCGTTTTACGATCACTCTTATCTTAACTTAAACATATTATGTGAGATAAACGAAAAAACCTTTTAAGATAGTAAACCTCCTATTAAAATGAATATTTTGTACATAAGACATACATCGGTTATATGGACAAAATCAATTCAAATGTTATTAATAAGTTTTTCTTACGTAATACATTTCAATAAATGATTTATATTTAGTTTTTCAATATAAATAACTTATACAATACACATATTGTATACTTTTATAGTTATATATAGATAGAAACAAATGTATCTTTCTTCCATAGATGCGGTAGAAAAACATTAATAATTGAAAAAAAGCATTGTAAATCAATTTATTAAATGTGTAATATATAATACAAACGAGTTTGCTACTAAAAAGTTAGGTCACTATCTGCAGAATTTTTAGCTATTTGATTCTGTAGTCATAAATTAAAAAGGCATTTTGTTTTCAAGAAAGCTTCATTTGCTACTGACTCCCTTTTTTGTGAAAGTTGTAAAATTCTCCCAAGATAGCGAATTAACCTACAAGCAGAAATATATGAAGTGTTTTAAAATATATTTTATTTTTATTGGTTCATATTTAAATGTGTTAGCAATAACAGTTTTTACAGTGTAATAGAGCAAACTCGAAATAATATTAGTTTTAAGCGATAAAAATATACAATAAAGTTTTCATGACAACATTTTTTCACTTAAAGAACAAAAATAGCAACATAATCAAAAATAAGATGTTGAGAAATTTATGATGAACAATTAAATATCTTATGTTTATGACAATAAATTACCTATCAATTGGCTTTATATATACTAGTACGTCTAATAAATAGATTTTTGTTCTCAAAGTACGTACGTATACACGAATAGACACAATTAAGCTGTGGGAGTGAATACACGTACAAAAAGTAAAATTTACTTTAAGGAATTGAAGAAAGTATTAATAATGTGAGAAGTTAACTATACGATCGTATTTCATACAGAAAGTTTATAAATTTACGTATATGTAAAAACACTAATTATTATTTGGCTCATATTATTATTATTACTACTTCCTTGTAACTATGTAAACTAAATATGTTAAATTTAAATAGTTTATTCTAGAATATATATTTTGGTCTAACTTCCGTTCCATATTTTATTGACCAGTAATAAATATGATACAAACAAAGGTATTGTAGTTAAAACAATAAATTCATATTTTCACGCTTGTTTACGATTGAGTATGCCACTCCTTTGTCATAGTTTTGTCACCGTTGTATTGACTTCCTTTAATAATATAATTCCGTTAAGTATATAAAATAATGCACTCGCATTTAATTCTAAATGGTAAACATTTAGATTTTTTTTTAGCAGAAAGGCAGAGAGAATTTGGTTGTATTTAGTGATGTGGTAATAAATAAAATAAATGTATCAAATAACACGAAACTATTTAGTAAACACCTGTATATTGCGTTTTTAAACTAGTTTTTTTTAGCTAGATAGATAATTAAAAGATGCCTTAATTGTTTTTTTTATTAATAATTTTTATTGCTTTAAGCTTTACCGGAAACATAAACGTTAATTTACAATTATGAAAGAAAATTGCCTCGTGTCAAAAGAATTCATTTACAAATCATTTATGATTTTTTTTATCATTTTTTGTTTGTTTTTATTTATGGTAATTAAATGTTTTTTCTTCATAAATAAAAGCACAGTTTTCTTTTGAAATATATTTTCTGTAGTGTAAAAAATATGCATCAAAATAATAATATTTTGGAGACATAACTATTTTATTTATCGTCCTCATTAGACTAGTCGGTAGAGCGTAAGCCTGTCAAGCGGGAATCTCGGGTCTTAGGCCCGGACTAGTTGCACATTTTAAAAAATATTTATTGATTCGTATTGTAGTCAGGACACGAACCCGACATGGTTGATCTAATAATTGATAATTATTGTTCTTAAAAAAACTATCAAAGCAATCTTTACATTGTGAAGATCCATATGGTTTGTTTCGGAGCGGATATGGTAAAATTAAAGGAACGGAAGGAAGTAAAGGCAGGAAAGGTAAAATTAAGCAAAAATTATATTACTATATATGCATATATTTAACAAAACATCATCAAGTCATTTTTGTATCAAATAATGTACATATTTTTTAATCACAATTTATAAATATCAAAAGGCAGAAAATATGTCTTAATACATAAATGGCAAATCAATAAAAATCCATTAAAATAATAAGTTTATTTTTCTTAGTGATATTTGTAAAAATATTTAAAAAAATAAAAAAAATATGAGCAGAAAATTGGTCGAGTGAACATTTATTTTCAATATTAATACTCATTATCATTATCATAGATTATTCACGTTAAATTAAAAAAAAAACAACAATTCATATTCGAAATACTAACTATTATATGAAGTCATCGGTTTAAAATATTCTATAAGATAATAATTAAAATTAATTGACAATTTAATTTAAATAATCTTATAAATTCATATGTTATAAATCTTCAGTTTTTTCAAGGTTTTTTCAAATACTTCATTATATAAATATGTTGGTTTTGGTAACTTTACCTATAAATATATAAAAACGTTCAATTTTGTGTTATTTTAAAGTGTTTAAAAGCAGATAATTTTGAACAAAATTATAAAAAAAATTCTGCTGTATAATTAAATAATGATTAGATAAAAATATTTTACTACGTAGATAACGTAATTGTTCCCTTTTATTCCCTCTTATCTCCAATTGTCCCCATTCTATCATCCCAATCACCTCTCCGAATTCCCACATTCTATTAAACAATGCCGTGGAAATTAGCGCGGGTAATTTGGCTCAGTTGTTCACTTGATCCATGCTCGCGGGGGCCGGGACCCTCTTGCAATAACACTGCTGCGTCATCAAGCAATATGACTGCGTTACCCCTCATTGTTACAGATTATTTCACGTACACACACACACAACAGATACACTCTGGTTAAAAAAAGCTCTGTAATGATGAAATAAACTATGATTTATTTTCTTTATTGAAAAACTATACGAATAATAGTGTCTAAATACGAATTTAGGGTTTTTTTAATGTGCACTCTTAATGATATCTATTCTTAATAAATATGTCCTAATATTTCTTCAAACTAATAAAATATATTCAGTAATTATTGCACTACATTTTTTTTGATAATTAGGTTTTCAAATTTTATAATTGTATAAAAACACAACCATAAACTTTTCAAATAATATATATCAAGAATTAAATTTATGAGTAGCTCATAACTGTCGGTTCTATAGAAAAATTAATGATTCTATTACTATAAAAAGGATAAAATTGATTTACATTATAAACGAGAGAGGTTGCATGTAATAAAAAAAAATAGTTTGACAATTGAAAATAACGTTAAATTGGATCCAAATAATATTCATATTTTGTAGATCCATACAGTAGCGTAGCTGCCTCAAAGCAAACTCATGCAAATCATGAGGGCCCTGAATCTAACTACGCTCAATATCCGATTTCAAGTAAAATTGCATTTTCTACTAAAAAAAATGTATGGCATACTTGTCCTTGGCATGCATAGTATCCCCGGTATATATATATGAATATATTAAAGATTTATAAAAAAAGAAAAGTTTTTGCAGAGTTTATCACAAAAATCTATGTATTCTGATAATTTAAACAGCTCTCTTGTTAAAAGTCCAATGTGACGTAGGATACATCTGCATTATAGTTTTGACATATAACTAATATCCACTGCCTAAGGATAATTATAAAAATGAGTCATATGAATTATGTCCCGTATAATTATTTCATCTCATTTTTTAAAATCATGAGGGACCAAAATTTCTAGCTATGCCACTGGATCCATATGCTTCATTTCGGAGTGGTAAGGCTTAAAATTTAAAAAACACACTCGTCATCACCAACGTTTGGTTACTAAATAGTATCTAATCTCGTTGCTGTTTTCGATTTTTTTTCATATCTCTGAACATTAATTAGTATTTGTAGCCAGTTATGAGCTCAAAATAATTGAGCTAATAATTAACTACCACTCATGAAAAAAACACCAATGAAATCTTTATATTGTAAAAATCTCAAATGCTTAATGTCGTAGCGGATATGGTTACTTACTATTGTACAACACTGATAATTTAGCCGTTTGCGTTGCAGATTTTTTTCATGTTATCATTACTTACCCATATATCAATAACATAATATGAATGTATGACCAGCATACGTAATTTATATAATATTTATCTACAATATATATCGACTTATTAGTTTGACATGAGTTCCATTCATTTGAATCAAGTCAAATTAGCAATAATTACACATGCTATATATATATATACTCACTTTGTAAATAAGAGTAAGTGTAAGCGTACAATATACTACGTGTTATGAAACCAGTGGCATGGATAGCTGAAAATCTTGTTTAAATAACAATCACATTTTTTTAAAGATTAAAAAATATAATAGTCTAACTATATATAACTCTACTAATTTAATTCAGATTATAAAATATAAGAATTCATTTTTATATTGTTTTTCAATTAAGTTGTATTATACTATGAAACAACAACATTTATGATTTCGGTTTTCTGGCTGAACAACATATTTTGAATCGTTTTTTATTTATGTGAAACACACTCTCAAATTAAGATTTTTTAAAAGCTTAAATAAATAAACACCAACTTTATTTGAATTCATCACGAAAAAAGAGGATATTTTATTTGTGAAACTGACTAATTTTTAAGTAACCTTAACGTAAAAATGACAGTGAGAAATCTTTAGATGTATTTGAGTAAAATATAAAATCAATTTTACCAAGTAATAAATATTTTATTTTATCTATAAAAACAAAATATCGTCGTACATAAAACACATCATTATTTTTTTCTACTATAACATGTGGAACTGTAACAGCGTACAGATTCTATTTATAATTTGACTGTAGTAAAGTTTATGTTGATAGTGTTAAATATATGTCTCTGATTCATATAATAACTGAAATTGTACTATTATATATTTTTTTATTTTAACCGAATTCGCTTAGAAACTGAGCAGAGAATCTCCAAAATTTGCAAATTATTTTACGAGTAATATTAATAATTCTATTTTATATATGAGTTATTAGCACAGTTAATTGAGTCGATGTCCTGGTTTCAAAAGCACTTGAAAAAACCTGTGAAATTTTGCCAACTATGAGATTTTAACCCTAAGCCCTCCACGTGTTATTCACTCACCTACGGGACAATAACTAGTATAAATACTAACGTAAAACTTTTTAGTGATGCAAATAAGGATGCACTATTCACTGAATTTCCACAAGTCATAAGAGCTGTATGTTTTTCATGACAAATATTACAATTTTCAATTAAACCACAGAGTTTTAATAAACTTGTTACTGTCATCAATCTATACCCCTTTATTTTTTCTTAATAATTTATACTTATCAAAATAGTAACAATTTGTACGACATTATTAATATTACCGCTAAAAAAATAAATAAATATCAAAACTGTACGATGTTTATGTAAATACATGTAATTTGTGAAATTTATTATCACACTCATACGCCATTTTTATAAGTTTTCATGTAATTTTTTAATACACTTTTTAATCAATATTCATAATTATTTTATGTATAAAAAGAGATATAAATCCAGAGTACGTAAAGTTAGTATTGTTGTTTATTGCGCAAAACTTTTACCCCTAATCAGCCATCCCTTGAAACACCAATGCTAGTTAGTATATTTCTTGTTGTCTAGTTGTGTTAAAACTAGAAATAAGCGAGCGGTAATACAATTGTAAATACTAATTTACCAGTTCTTTGTCGGTGCCTTTTACAGAACTGGAAGATAGGCGGCTGTATGAAAACTTCCCTGCTTAAAGACGGACCTCGGTCAATACGCAAAATGTTACGTGGTCGGGCAGGGGAAATTAATCACATATTGCGTCCGTAGATCCATCCTTTTTGATGATATATATGAAAAATAAATGCTATTTTTCATAAGCCATAAGAAAGTATTAAATGCTAACTTGAAAACAGTGTATTGTGATAAATATAATGATTTCTTATATGCAAGTTTACTAAACAAGCTAATTATCGAGAATTACACTTGACATCTTATTACGTTAGTTACGTTCACATTTGCATTAATAAATTTAAAAAAAAACTTAAAATAAGGTGCGGCAAAAATGATTAAACAGTTTTGAGCATTGACCTCATCTTACTAATATTTTGATTTAAAAGGCTGTTTATACACATAATAATAATAATAAAAAAATTATATGATTAAAAAGGTTTGAAAGAAACCGACTATCGGTTCTATCATTCGTGAGTATATTACAAGTATTCAATATAAAATTCTATGTAACATTTTGGCAAAATTCTAATATGAAAATTAATTATAGGTTTTTTTTACTAAAAATTATCCAGAAGCATATACTAACATTAGAAAACATAATACTGTTGAATAAAAATATGATTAATTGGTAAAAAAACAAAATTTATTGAATACATTAAATATACAATATTATTTAAAATAAATTCAACATTAAAACCATGTACTCGTAACACACAGATTTATATATTTAAAAATGCAATTCATATAACTAATGCGTCTTTACAATTCATTTTTTATATCTAAATACAAATGGAGATCACATATTTTGTTACATTTTTTTGTTAGAAAAAAAATGATTGTATTTAAAAGTAGGACCATAAAAATTATAGTCATTATTAGATATTATTTTTTTTAACATAAAATATTATAAACATTTTGTTTTAATATAAAAATATTAAG
>JAPMAG010002333.1:0-11237 GCA_036584685.1 Rhyacophila sp. Rhy_31_5
ATATATATATTCATTATATTGCATTAGACAAGAGAATACATAGCAAAATGTTATATCACATATTCATTGTATTTTTTTACAAAATGAAACACTTCCGCCACAGTTAAATGTAAATACATGTAAGAAAATAATGATTGTCGAATGGGGTATTAATCCTGTCCGGTGGTGCCTGATTTGAATAATTCATTAGCATCGTTCGTACTAAATGAACATATAAGTGTAAATCGATATTTCCCCGAAAATGCGCTTGTTATCATTAAAAATTTATGTTGTACTGTCATTATCGTAGCATTTAAAATCGTCAAGTAAACAAAATTATCAATAATTTCCTCCAAGCCGGATTAAATCGGTGCCGCACACTGTGACTGCCAGTGACTATAATATGCGATGATTGGACACATTTGTCATTCAGTATTCACTAATAGTGCTGATAATGGCCCTTATCTTTGTTGTTTGTTTCTAGTTCTAATTGATCATGATCACGTAATTTGTTTTTTACACGCCCGGCGATCTTTTCTTTTTATTTATTTGATAGGTTGTGTGGTTATTTGTCAGTGTTCGATATCGTTACTCTAAATATCGATAACTACAATCTTTCAAATATAGTGATGATAAAAATTGACGCCATGTGAAAATAAATTGTACTTTGTGTCTGATTTTTCTCCACTAGCACTCTAACTTTAGACTACATTCAGATTGTGATGATTATAGTGACATTTTTTCATGAGTATTGCTTATAGATTTTTTCTCAGCCAGTTTGGTTTTTGTTCTAAATTTGGCAAATACGCTGTCCATTCACTTTCTGAGGGCGGATATTTGTAAAATTTATATTAAATAATAGATTTTACTGTAATATACATTTTGTTCCTTCTAAATGCAGAGGCACGGAATTTTTCTTTTCAATATTCAGTATCAGTTTATGACTGCTCTTAAGTTTGTGGAAATATGTATAAAACTGTCATATTATTTAAATATAATGGTTTTCCATGAAGGATTGACAGTAAAGATAAGTAATCTATACTCATATAAAATATTATACATTTTATTTGTTTTTACGCATAACGAATTACATAATCTAATGTAAACGATTAAATAAAATTATTTTCTATAAATTGTTACTTAGTACATTTTGGTTTTCGCAGGGTCATGTAGGTCGCTTCTTTTTATATACATAGACAAAACAACTATGATAAAAAACAACACATTTCTCATTCTTAGAAAAACGTTAGCTGCGGGCCACGTATGGGAAGCGAAATGTTTTTTGTGCCCTAATAATAATATTATTATGTAGTCACTGACTGTAAGCCGATTTGTACGTTAGGGAAATTGATTCTGAGAAAATTGCCTTGCCTTTTATATTACGGTCACTGCGATATTATTTGATTCGGAAAACAAGAAAGCTGAAAAAAATCAGATAAAATACTTTTCGAGGCTTATCTGCGTAACCAATTTTTGTATCTTAGGTTATGCTAAGGTATGTATACAAGTAGGCGTGTTAATTCTTAAAAAAAAACAAAATGGAAGCACTAAAATTATCCATAATACCTACATTTATAAATGAAGTTATTTTCTATTGACTTTAAATTTTATCTATAGATTAACTAATATGCCACTCAATCATATAAGGGGACTTTATAGGACAAAAAATATTTCGTTACAGTGGAACTCCGATTCTTAGTTTTTTAGAGGTCTACCCAAAAAGCGAAGAATGCTGGATGTTAAAATTAAATAATAAAATAAAAGCACAATCAAATAATGTTTCGAAAATATTAATTACGTAATACGACATATTTATGTATGTAATAATAAAGAGAATCAGAAGATTTTTTTACAAATGTGTCTTTCATTGTTCACTACCCATAATATTAATTTTTACCATCTATAAGTATTGACTGTCCTTATTAGTGTATAGCTAGGACTACTGTAAAAATGTATGATAAATGGGTAACACGATGAATGTGAAAACGATGGATCGGGGTATTACTATACATGTCGTCTTCAACACCGACTGCGAGCGCTGTCATATAGGTACTTGATATCTCGTTATATCGAGTAAAGGAAAACGTGTACAACATTTTTAGTATTTATGAACGTAGTAGACAATATTAGCATGTGCTCAACATACTTAATAATTGCTACTTACGTTATACTGAAATGTTTATTTCGTTACATACGAGATTTTTTGTCGTTATATTTGTATAAACATTCCGTTTCGTTCGAGGAAAAATCGTTATAATGGAATTTTCGTTACTTCGGAATTCGTTACAATATTTTAAAAATTTAATTACATGAATTAATAAAACATGTATTATTTTATATTTCATTATATTATGCAAAAGAATTTAATGTTTGAAAATATTTTTATTTGTGTATTTTTCATCTTAGTTGGTATTTCCTGACGGGACATGACTTCGTTATCAAAGAATGTCGTAATGTTTCTGTGGGAAAATAATTTCGCACAACTTTGTTTATGGAATTTGCTAACGAAAATAATCTTGCAGCGTTAATCAGTGATCTCCGGATATTGTACACATTTTTGTGGTCGCTAAATTATAGATTTTTTTTTATAGTTGCTTTCGAATCGAACGCGTCGATTCTGGTGTCAAATTATGTCATAGATAGAGACACACGTTTTTAACCGTCTATTATTTTTAAAATTAGCATCTACATTTTAGATTTTAGCATTTTGCAACTAAAATACTACATTTTAGTATATAATTTCATTTTATTAATATACAGTTTTGCCAATTTGAAAGTATCTGTAAATACGAGAATGTAGCATATTTTATCACGAGATGCAGATTTCCCGAATTACGTTCTATTCTCCTTTATTCGCAAATTCTCATTTTTCGTATCTATTCTCAATCCATATATATTTCTCATTTTTTTATAAAATGCTCAAATTCCTTAATTGTAGTCGTGGCGTAACGTTGACACTATAGCATATTATGTATGTCATCATACATCCGCCCGTTGCTGTAGTATGATATTTTTTTAAATTATAAATTAATGCGATATATTGGGAAAAAACACGTGTGTTTAAAAATATGCTGAACAGTTAAGACCTTTGGTTTTTCAACGCATTCTATACAAGTTTCCATATGTGTTTGAAAGCAGCCCATGTAAATAATAATGTGACATCATAATCTCGTTGTATGTCTCTTCTAAATATCGATCTATAGATAGGTTAATTTCCGTTTTAACGAAAATTCCAGAATAACGATTTTTTTCCGTACGGTTCGGACGAAACGATTATGAATGAAATGGGTAAAAAATCTCGTTTTAACGAAGTAAAACATTCCCGTAGAACGTATGTTTAGCACGTGTTTGTATTATCTTTCAACAATCTTGCAATACAATAACTTTTTGCTGATTTTTTGATTTCTTTCTTTGATTTTGTACTTTTTGCGGTATTTCTGTTTTAGTAGATATAGTGAAATTTTGGTATATAAGTATGTTGTACGGTCCGGTGAAGATGATATACAGATATTTAACATGTATTTTGCTTAGGAACTTAAATAATGATACAATTTTGGTTTATTAGTCATGTAAAAATATCTAATTAAATTAAAATTTGGGGAAATTTATTAATTATTTTTAAATAAAGTATCTTAAATAATCAAACAGATGAAGAAGGATTACTGAAATGTTATTTAGTCAGTAATAATTAAAGGAGATGTATGTAAAGTCTCTTAGTGTTATGATTGCTTTCTTACTAATAACTAGTTAAATAAATATGAATTTTTGGAGCCTGCTTCATCTTATCGACCATATTAATTTAGTCGATACAAACCCAGTTGCCAATTAATTCGGTTAGGTGGTCATAACTGGCATGTTTTATGTTAAGTGTAATTATGATGAAATCTCCATGTGGCTGTTTTAATAATGAAATAAATTACGATAAATTCGCGGTTGAAGAAAGAAATTACGCGATTTTTTTATTGCAGCATCATCGTGTCGCATCTGACGTAAAGTGTGTTAGATGTGACGCAATAGCTTGTGTTGGCAAGTGGTACCGGGAAGATTTTCGATTTCGCACAGAAATTTCACTTACGAGCATGTACTCGTACTTCAAACAATAAAGCGCGTACGTCGTCATGAATCGGACAGCGTCATTCCGTCATCTTAATATCTTCTGTTTTTACAGTCGAAATTAATGTCAGATGTAACGAGCATTGTATGGATATAGAAAATACGTTACTTATATTTTTAACACTAAATTTAAACATATAGAATATATGCCAAATTTACTCAATAACATTTTTTCATATTTTTCTATTTGCTGCCGATATAGCATGTTGTAAGGTTTTCGTGTAGTCCAGAATCCAGAAAAATTATAAACATACGAAAATGGATTCGTATCACATTCAATAAAGAAAACCCCAATTCTTTTAAATATATGGTGAATTAAGCGTACTACGTATGTCTGGTTGTTAATAGGTTACTCTTCGTTATTGTATCAATGTTTTTAGATTTTGCAGAAATATTTCTCAGGACATTTTCATGTTAGCCTGGAGACTTAAATAAATGACTAAAATACGAACAAATATTTATCTATACAAGAACGTATTCCAGGACCCAGAGCGTTCTAAACTGTCGAAAGATTCCACTTGATATTACGATTAAGAATATGCAATTAATTGTTGAAACGTACCAATTTATTATGCTGCCTGTATTCTGACGCCGTTTTGTCGCGTGATCATCTCGGCCGAGAGGCGCTTTGGGGAAAGTAAATAAACACGAGACAGTGCCTAATACAAATTACTTGCGTCACTCGAATCTCACCCACTTGCCTCTTCGGCCTCTTGAAATCTGTGTTGCAGTGGTGAGTTTACTTAGGTTCTATTTATTCCACCTAATTAATAAAGTATATATCTGATCAACAGACATATTTTGCACTTTTGTACGATTTGTTTTGATGCATTATTTTAAAATTAATGAATATGCCTGAAACGCCACCTACAAATGAATAGACAAAACTATACGCGATACACAATAGGAAAATAACAGACACGTAAATACCGTTCAAAATACTCGTGAGTACCAATAAATTTCGCGAAGTATGCGACGTGATTGACTATAATAACTGAAAATCGTTTTCATTGTTCATTAAACAATAATATCAATCGTTTTACCAGTTAATATTTGTATATTTTGTGTACTTAAATTAGATAGCAAACATTACACGTTCCAAAGATCGTGTTATTTATGTTTACCAGAGTGAACGTCATTTTATCAAAATATTTTAAACGTACACCTTCAAGGTTTCAAATATGAAAGGGTTAAAATATTTTAATCGAATTTGATAGCCGTATAAGTAAGATTTGTCAATTGCATAATTTAAACAACTTCCTGTTATTTTTATAAGTATGTTTTTGCAGGACCATATTACGAAAATTAAATTGTGTGTGCCGTATGCCTAAATTATTAATACTGTATAAGTTTATTTATTTCTGAAAATTTTTGCAGTAATTCAAATTCTATATTTATAATTAACCACACGTCACCCACGCACAGGCGACATATGCGGAATTAATATTGGTAAAGGAGGATATACGAAGCTTCAGTGTGAAGTCGTGGTTTTTTCTGTCTGTGGAGTTTTCAATATTGCCAAAAGTATAAATATTTCAACAGAAAAATCTGCCTTAGGCATGCCTAGTCCATCACTATCCGATTATTTGCGAATATTAAGAAAAACTACAATTTACTATTGAAAAGTTCACAGTTGTCACTATTCTAACACATATCGTATGAGTTGATGCGTCCTAAGCACGAGTAACTGGAAAGTAATTGGGATACAATTAATAAACACTTCTTTAGCATCGTTTTACATGCATCACTTTCTAATTGATTGGCGTACTAACTTCGATGCTGTCTTTACCCAGCGTTAAGGGTTCTTGTCCCTGTACGTTAGCTATTAAAATTACCTAATGTGTTAATACGCGTTGCACTGTCCTTATTTATATATATATATACATTTATAGATGTCGCATAGTCAAAAGTATTTCTTTTGTTTCACAATACTAAATTTAAAAAAAATACAAATGATATTTCTAAATAAAATAACACTACCAACATACATCTTATACTTTTTTGTCGTATACTGAATGACGATCTGTATTTAAATAAACTTTTAATTAGATGCAAATATTATGTTGCCCGCTCCGATATGTGACGTCAATCGTGAAAAGCTTTTAAACAATGAAGGTAAATTTTACGGTTATTATTATTATTTGCTAGCTCGAGTTTTGACGTGCGAAACGCCGTCCTGTCGACCGACGCCGTCAACGACGCGACGCCGACGTCGAAAACAATTTATGCTGAATCACATGTCGCACGTCACTCAACTATATTATTGCCATCGGTTATTAAAGGAATATCGGTAATGATCATACGATAAATAAAGTCATTAAAGACTGATTGTTCTCTTATGACGACTTTACGTAATTAGCATATTTTTATTATTAAGTTAATTTTTTAAAAATGTATTTGTGACCAATTATCTCTGTTTTTATGTGGATATTCTCACAGAACGTACACTTTTGGTAATGTAATTATTTATTATATGTATGACCATATTTTTACTTCGAGGAAATGATTTCGCACTATTTCTTATCGTATAATATTCTAAAATCTACATAGAGAAGGGTTTTAAGCTTTTTGTGCTATTTTTAGTTTTGTCTTAATATTACAATGATACCTCAGGTTATGAAAAAAATCCCGACGAAAAGTGACTCGGCCTGCGAACAGAATTTCGATTTAAGAACAGTCACGACAAATACTCGTATGTTAAAAACATATATCGTACATAATGACTAATTAAAAAAACCCTGGCATGTATTATTATGAAATATTATTAAACTGTTAAAAACTAACCGATTATAGTTTGCCACGTTTTAGAAGAAAATACATACTTTAATTAGGCATAGAAAGCTGCCAGCTCGGATTAAGAAGTCGGTGAAAAATATGTGGAATAATTTAATTATTATATAAAATCGGAGGTTTTTTTCCCTCCGACGAGTACAATAAATTATCAAATTGTTAATATTTTGTAAATAGGCAGCATCATCAATATGTAAAGTAACTTATATACAGGCTAAATTCCGTCATAGAAAATTTTGTAGAAACTTAATAAATGCTTCACTTTACTGATATTTCATGTGAATAAAGTTATGTCTCCTTTATTATTACTTAAAACATAAATAATATCAATACGCACTGAACAAACTAACAGCATCCTGAAATCTTTACAGTGTTAAAACGAGTATTTTCGTACATTTTTTGTTATGCTTAATTCGTATGAACGTTTTGTCAGATTATAACTAAAAGACGAAAATATACGAGTATATGTACTCAAAATTTTGGTTACTTTGGACATTATATCGATATTAATGTAAAATTAGTTAAATATAATCATTTCATTGTTTTATATTTTTTTTTGTGGAAGAAACTATATTATAATTCATAACCGAAAATTTCACTGTTTTAGTTTATTATAAAATGATGTTAAAAACTTTCGTCATTTATTATTGTATAATACATATATACTGGGTAGCGGTCGGTTAGTTTGTCGAGTGAAAAAATGACTGTTGCATGTTCGAGCTTTTTATGATTTATTTATGAAAATTTGATGTTCGAGCTTCGTAATATGTTTATGATAATGCATCATAAATGCATTTTGAAATGCAATTCGTTTCTACAGCTCAATTGAGCATTCACGCAAACGTCTCACCGCGTAAAATGAAAATTAAATAAGGCACGCGGAAATAAGATTTTCACGACCAATAAAATATTTGCATTCATACTTAGTATGGATCTGTGAGTCGAGTCGTTAAATGACAATTCTCTAAGGAAGTAATTTTCTTGGCAGCGTCTTCTATGAATTGGTTTGATAAAACAATGTTGCAGTTCACATTATTTTAGTTGCTCCGCTCCTCCTATTTTCTCGATGTGAATCGGACGTATTTCGCATGCCTTGCTATTTGCAACAATGTTGCTGCACATTGCACCCAACTCGCGTGGTGGTACACTGGTTTGCAGCATTCATGTTTTTTATGTCTTCGCGTTTATTGTTTACTGTCAGGTGGTCGACGAAGAGAAATCGTTCTCGCGCGTAGGACGTTATTGAATGGTTGCATATTATGTTTAACGTATAATTTTCGTATAGCCTTACATTATTCTTATTGTTTCAGACTTTTATATTCATAAATATAATTCAATAATTATTATACTCATATATAAAATAGTTACACGCGAGTTGTATGTATCAATTATGAAACCATACATTAACCGTCAAACCTGCAGGAGTCGAGCAAAGCCAACCATTTTTTTACAACATTCAAATAATATTATAATGATTAATTACAATTATACATATATTGTAGAATTACCAACTTAGTATCAATATCAAGATATGTATTTTCTATCTATGCATAAAAGTTAAACGACACATTTTCAATTCTCAAACGACAAAAATTCCCAGTCTTACTTACACTACTGTTAGATATGCGTAGTGGTATGTATATGTCCGTTAAGGAACCAAGCCAGTTAGTCTTTCAATGGTTTCTGATTTAATTTGCTAGTTTGAACAATTAAATTGACAAATCTGAATCTACTGTTTGAAATTATTGTGAATTTCAATTGTTTAATTACTAGTACATAGAAACTTCAAGAGAAGAGTCTTTCTGGGTTGCTTAACTAACCGGAACGCACCATAATATCTTCCATATAGAGAATGGGTGAGCTATACAGGTTGGTTGGTAACAAGAAATTAGTGAAGAGAAAAGTCAGGCTACTGACAAATTAATGGAAGCTTTATTCTGCTTAAGAAGAGAGTATGAACAAATGAGAATAATTAGTAAGTTTTATTTTAAATGTTTGATTTATTTTGCTTAAAATTTTTATTAACTGCAATTTATTATGTGGATTTTTCCTTTATACAATTTATTGTAATGCGGTCGGCCAATTTACCGAAATAATAGTATAGCTCCGTTCGTATTAATATAATTTATGTAACTGTTGCTCCGTGGACTTATTTGCAAATATTGTCGTTATTCCCAAGGCGATGGATATTGGAAAAATATTCTCTGCACGACGAAACAGTTTACAGTTAGGTATTTATAATTTAAATTGAATCTGTTTCTCATAAAATCGATTCACTGTGTCGGTTGATTTTAATTGCAATTAAAATAATTTCCTCTGTATTCATTTTTCGATTTATTTATAACTTTCGTATCGAATTTTATTATCCTTAATTTAAACCATTTTACTATTGATAATTAATAGAAAATTCTGCATATTGTCGTTTGGCATTTAATTAGCACTTATCGTGTTGATATATTGTACAATATAATTTTGAAGAATTTTATTATCTGTCCAGTTCTCGAAAAATACAACACTGCAACAAACGCATTTCTTATGATATTCTTGGGTTCATCATGTTATGAAGATTTCGAATACTTAAAAAAAATGTTCTGATTCTATTTAATGTTGACTACTGTGAGTAAAATATGCTTCAGACGAAACTTATAACTAACCGCCATTCGGGTATTTTTCATATAACTATAACGCATTTATATTTATATATAAGCACGTCTTAAGCATTTTATCATGAAAAGTAAGCTCTCACTATTTTTTAACGTTATTAACCTATGTATATTTATTTACAGTAATTATTTATCTATGGAATTAACGACATAGCTGTATTTACATACATATAATATTTGAATTTCTACGATTTTATCAGTTTATCGGCAATTTAGATTTGATATAAATGACCCTTTAGTAGCTGCAGATGCATTACCACTCAGCCAGTATACCTTGGTGAAATCGACTGATACGCAGCGGCATGTGTTTCAAGATGTTTAAAGCATTCTCCCACAATGCCTATATTTTATCAAGCGGCCTGTGTCAGTTGCATTTTTCATGTGTTGTTACTATCGGAAACAACTAATCGGTTTCTCGTATTCGGCTACGTCTTATTGCTGTTACACCTGCGTCGGCAAACAAATTGATAAAACTGATGCAATATTATCTATTATTCAGTGGCGTGGAATCGCGACGGGTGGCACAGGCGATCTCCGGAATGCGGACCGTTATATTGAACGGGTCTGGAAACCGCTTCGAATTCCTCACGACGAGATATCTCGCCACTCACCAGCCGCCACTACTCACTTATCTTCTCTCTGTTCAACTAACCTGGCCTCTAATGCAGTTTTACTCGTGTTGGTTGAGCTATGATTGCGATTACCACACACTCTACATGAAAATGTTTCTGAAATTTGTCTTCATGATGTTCAATAACGTATTTCAATTTTATTGTTAAGATATAAATTCGTATAGTAGTAATATAGTACTACGCCAAGAATTATTTATTTTTACTGCTGGGATTACGAATATAATAATAATTTCTCTTTTGAATCATTGCTATATTGTTATCAAATTTGTCCACAAATTTCATCCGTTTGGAAAGTTGAACATTCATACATGTTCACTTGATCTTTCACACATCCTTCGCTTCATCGGCTTTCGTGTTCCTACTACACTGATATTGAAAAATGTGCCGAATAGCGTTTCAGAATTCAGGTGTTCTTTAAATTATTATGTGCTGGTGATAAGAATGTTTCTAACGTTTATTCATTTGTATTTGACACAAAATGATTGAGCTAGTAATTAACAACTATTTTTTACTCGTAAAAAATAACTTTCTATATTCTCTTTTAAATTTAAAATTAATATTAAATAAATTTTTAATATTTTTTTATTATTTATTTTTATTCAAGACCAAATGTTTTCATAATTTTTAAGGAAATCTTTATACTGAAATTCTCGCGATCTTCATTTCAGAGCGAAAGAAAAATTCTAACAAAAATTGTAATATTTTGTAATGTATATTTTATGTTTTCGTGCACGCTCCTTTCTTTGTATGCTTTCACGTTTTCATTTGTCGCACATTTTTATTGGCCTGTTACCTTTAATGGATTATGTTAGCAATGGTTTTTAAACGTATCACCAAAGTATTCACTATTATAGGTGCCGCAAAAATATTGGCAGCTCATTTCTCGACGGCCGATTTTCTATTAGTCCAACTTCCCGACAGCCCAGCATCCCGAAAAAATAATATATACAGATTTTTAAGATAAATACGTTGGTTGTTATAAAGCCGTTTAAAGTATTGTCTAATATTAATATAGGGTTTTCCAATAAGAGGTGTTATTTTGATATTCAAAGAAAAATGC
>JAPMAG010002334.1:0-11237 GCA_036584685.1 Rhyacophila sp. Rhy_31_5
ACGTTCTGTCAAAAGGAATTAAGCCAAAAATGCCGAACTATTGTCGAAATTCAGCCTTAGATTTTGAAAAAAAACGATCTTTTAAGGTTATATGGAAAGATACAAAGCATTAAACGTCAATTGTAATGATTTTTCTTTAATAAAATTCTTAATTATCAATCAGGAAAATGAAACATCAATTTATTGGTAATCATACATTTGAAATTTGTATTGTTGTGACTTTGACTAAAAGTCATTAAAACACGTCTTTCGCGCCTCCTTTAAAATTTGTTCTGTGAGGGTTACTCCTATTTGCCTAAAAACGGTCAGCATTAATGCAAAATATAACAATTTCTCTACTCTTTTATGACATTTGTGTAGCGAATAATGAAAAATAACTGATTTAATATATACGATTTTAGTAAACCGCTATCACTGATTTCATCACTGAATATTTAGCTACTCCTGGTTTATATTAAATATATTAATTATCTAAAAGTATAACAGTTTTGTGTTGAGTACATATATATTGATGATGAAAAATATATTATTTAGTGGTCAAGTTTTATTTATTATAATCGCAAAAGTATAAAATGAATATTTTACTATAATACAAGGAATCACTTCTAGTAAAACAATATCTTAATATCTACGCAGTTTAGGTAAATTATTTTAAAACAAACGTTATAACGATACATCATTTAAGTAGAAAAGAAACGAGATACAGTAAAAAATGATGATATTAACTTTATAACTCTATTCAATGACGCCGAACGTTAATAAGACGTACATATGAAGTAACTCGGTCCAATAAAAAATAACGACAGCGGTAATAAATCACGCATAAAGTCGCCAACCCTGTTTAGACTACAATTTACCGTTTTTCCAATACGGATTGTACAATAGAAAATCCTTTTCTTAGCTCTACAATACAATCCTTTTAACAGAAAAACCTTTTTCTGTTTCACTAGTAATCAAATTGTTTTTTTACGTGGGCTAACAATGCGATGTTGTTGAAAAAAGCAAGCAAAGATAATATAAGATAAAAAACTATCGGTTTTTGCTTGAATGCAGTGTGAGTACTAAATACTGAATAGGAAGTAAAAATTGTAAAGTAATTCAGTGCTCTTAATTTTTGCGAATATATTTTGTAGGAAGAAAAATAAGTGTATTTATATATGTACACATAATATTAATATTAAGATACGAAAGATACTATTTTTATATTTAACATAATTAAATATTTCATTATATTACTAATTATGTTAACGAGGTTCATAAAAATGACTCATAGTTGAAAAATACTATGTATAGTTTTTGACATATTTCCACTTGTATATTATTTAAACATTTCAAGACAGGTTTCGTCTGTTACACCAATTTTAATATCATAATTTGAACATCACAGTTTCTTATCATCACTTAAAAGCAACATCCCATGTGATTTGAAACTTGAAGCCTGACGGAAAAACAAGAAAAGGCCATTCAGATATTCGAAAATAAAATACTCGACCAGTCAAAGAAAACCAAAGATTTTGCATCCGTACTAATGCTAAGGGTTTCATCAGCAATTACACCACGATTTAGTGAACGTCTTAAGGGCAAAAAGATTTGTATAGGTAGGTCATTTTGTATGGTGCAAGGAATCTAAGTGTTTACAAGAAAGTATCTGAAGGAACTCCAGTAAACACTCGGCCCGTCAGGTGCTTCAGAACGAGATGGGCGGAAAACGTAATTAGAGATAGAAAACTGTTGACTGAGAACGACAAGAAAGAGAGAGAGAGAGAGAGAGAAATAGCAAGAGACAGAGAGATAGTAGCGCCTGATTTAAGTAACAGCTTCAGTTCATAGTATTTTAGCAGAAAAAATTGCTCTTTAAAAAAAAGATATTTCCAAAACTCTGTGTATTGCTACGGTTTAATTTAAATATGTTTAATGACTCTCTGTGATGGTAAATATTAAAAACTAACTTAAATTAATATACTGTTGTTAAAGTATTTGAGATTGAAATGGTTTAGAATGATGAATGATGCTCGGAAGTAGAATATGAAGACGAATTGTGTTCTTAGCGTTAGCCAAACATTTTGCAGACGAAAACAAAATCCTGTAAAAACAGCATAACTATGGCACCTATAGTTTTGTGTAGATATGAAGTTTGGAGCCTGACGTAGAAGCAAGAGAAAGGCATATTCCATAGAACTCTTGGACTAGTTAAAAATGACCAAGTAGTTCGAATACGTACCGATGCTGAGACATTCACTCATAATATACTCGCAATTAACGTCTTGACGGTAAAGGCACTCACGCAGGCTGGTAACAAGATTCGATTTAATAAACCTGGAGCTCTAAAAAACTTACGTGGAAGCTTATCAATGTTGTGATGTCATAAAAGCGAAGTGAAAACAAAAAAATGGTTACAGTAATAGTTAATTTAGTAACTTACTATGTTGAACAAATTTATCGACTAACAACCTAAATGAAAATTAGTTATTTGGACTGCGGATAGATTGAAGCATTTATTTATTATTTTCGATCTGCTTAAAATAAAATGCCATCTACTTTGCATACCTCACCATGATACATAACGACCGTGCTTAGGCAAAATGAATTAACCCTCACAAAATAAATTTTACACGAGGCACAAAACACTTTTTTTAATGATTTTAAATCAAAGTCACATTGAGACAACATTAGAGTGTATAACGATCAATACATTGGTGTTTTATTTTTCTAATCTGATAATTTAAAAAAAATATTAAAGGAAACTCATTAAAATTGAAGACCATTTGCCTAAACAGGGTCGGTATGAAATGGAAACTTTTTTTCTATTTTTCCATGTACGAGTATACACTTGTATGTTAGCCTAATCAAAATAAAGTGAGCCATATACTCGTATATGTATTATATAATTTAGTAACTATGCCACAAACGGTGTATTTTATTGTTCTTTTGAGATGTAAAATATTTTTCTGTGTGCCAAAAAAAAGATATATATATATATATAACTTTGTAGTGCTTTATTATGACCATATTATTACGCCGTGTTAACCGATTTTTATTTCAAGCGATTTCATTTCAACTGGTTAAGTGCCATAAGCGAGTTAACTCGCATAAATTAAAACGTAATTTGATAGATGAATTTAGATAATTTTATATATAGATTAAAATGCAGAGATATGACTATAATATTATCATTAAAATAAAGTCATGACAAAGAAACATTCAATATATTTTTAAAAGAAGTATTATGGCAATAACTTTGCTTAAAAACTATCAGGTTTCTAGGTTGTGATATTATTTATTTGTTCATTATTAATTATAATATATTAATTGATAATATTATTAATTTTGTGTCTTTAAAAAGTAGGCCTGAATGAAAGCGTAATTTTGATTTCAGAGGTAATTGTGCACTTATCTATTGATCTAATATATGTACATGTGATTTTGAAAACGTGTGTACTATAAATATTTAAACCACTTACCACAATATCAACATCCTTATAATCCCCTTCGGGCTGTAGCGACAGTATCTCCCGCCACTTATCTTGTATTGCCCTGAGCGTCGCAACACCTCCCCCTTCTCTTCCACCGATGACAATCTCCACGTCCTCCAACTCTGTTGAACCAACAAAACCAGATTGGTTCACTCCTGAGCAAATGCTGATGTTGAAAGGCGTGGCTGGCGATACGGGGATTGCTCGAGATTCGGGCTCCGGGTCGATGACGGACGATTCTTCGTACTGCGAAGGTAATATCAAACATTTGTAAAACTGCTGATTACATAATACAATCATAATGTTGCATTTTAGTACAGTAAGAATTTTATCCGTCTTTGTATATCATTGAATTATTATAGACTTAACTATTATTACAAATTAATTGAATGCAAATATAGGACAGCTACAAAATCGGACAAATATTCATTTCAAATATTATTTTTAGTTTAATACAACATTTTTTTACAATTCGGATTTCATATGGTTGTATTATATATCATTGTTTATGTGTGTAATGTAAATGTTTATTAATTTGTATTGCAGCCAGGGAATTATAACCACTGAGTAGAAATTTAATTTTTTGCAAGCAATAAGGTTTTTCGCTGAAAAATTTAATGCACTTGTTCATATAAACATAAACAAATAAGGTTTATTACGTTTATCATTTACTTCTGTAATAATCGATGATATTATCAAAAAACCTGAAATAAAACGTGTACTCATAAACATGAAAAATCAACATCGTTGAATATATTGAGTGTACATTTTCCGTATTTACTTACGTCTTAAGTATAATTACTAATAAGTTTATTAATTACCATAGTGGCTGTACATCTTGGCAGTGAAGTAACGGACGGAGAAGGCGGATCGATAGGTTTGTGTCCCTGGGCCTTGATGGCCAGCTGGAGTCTTTCGTATCTTGGACCTCTGAGGAATCTCTCAAGCTTCAGTTTCACTACGGCACCAGTGCATCGAAGAATCTCCACTGCTTGGTGATTACTGACTTCCAGAAGAGGCTTGTCGTCCACCTGAGCATAATATAATTATAATGTTTTATAATACCGCGTTGATAACGGATTATTTAGATTTTTTTAAAATTCGGTAAAATAGTTTGCAGTTTCAATAAACATTATAGCTTATAGCACTCGTTAAGCTTTTAGATTCTTTACTTGTATGACACAGTAGAATACAGTGGAATAAATGTATAAACTGTGTGCGTATGTATAAAATCAGGTGTTAAACAGGTTTGAAAGACCCACAACTGACCCGCCAGTACTCACAACCGCGATTATGCGCGGTTGCCTGCCTGACCCTTCACTAAACCAATATATTTTTTTTTCCACGTTTTGATTTTAAACCTGCTCCTAGAGGAGTCAAACGAGACGGTATCATCATGAACGGTGTACTAGAAGAAAGGATTTTAGAATAAAGAAATAATGAGAATGTAAAGCAGTCTGCCTCGTGATTTTGTCCCTGGTAGCATGAGGTGCCCTATGCACCCCGTAGTCCTGACTAGTCATTTTAGGAGTTTGCGCAAAATTGCTCCCCGTAAGATGCCGCAAATTTACTAAGGGCCTTAAAGTTGGCCTCGGTGGATACCATGTCCGCGTGCCCTATAGAACCCGTGTGAAGCGGATTCTGGTGAACATCTCCGTACGTGATGAATCCTAAAGCGGGCACTCCCACAAGATATGCTCAGCAGCAGGTAGTCGTGACCGCATTTACAGTTTGACCTATTTACTAGTTTGTCAACCTCGAAGAGCTTGGCCACGAATTTGGTATGACCAGTCAGAAATTGACTGGTATCAGGAGATTATACAAATCATTACTATAAGACTATAAAAAGACAAAAATTGATTTACCTCTACAATCCTGTCGTTGATTTGTATCTTGTTGCACAAATCAGCTGAGCTTCCAGTACTGATACTCTTCACAAATATTCCAGATAATTCTTCTGCAAAAAATAGAATTGTATTAATTATATATATCGGTTGCTATGCAAATCCATTTGAATATCTGGGATTTGCGGCTGTAGTCGGTTAAAACTAAATGTCACCTTTGTAACACTTGCATATTAATGGTGTTGCTATATGATAGCGATTCATGGCACCTTACGAAATTTCAAAATAATCGTTTACTGAGTTTCGAAAACAGAAGCTTGCAGTGAGTGCGGTAGTATGATTATACGCGAAATAAAATGATAGGGGAACGGACCATGAAGCCACTTATCACATCCGAAGATGAGATGAAGCATTGGACTTGGTTTGGCCATGTGCTGAGAATGTCTGAATCGCATCTCAACCGGGCACACCTCTTCTTCAACTCAACTGAACTGTGTCTTACTGAAAGGCTATTGATTACCATATTATATAGGATGTATTTGGCGAAGTTACGGGACGCTCGAAGAATAACTAGGGAGGATGTTAGAAGGCTGGCCAGTAAAGGAACGCATGGAGGCAATATGTGGTGTCATACGCTGCGTCTAAGGAGCATGAGATGGTTTAAGAAGAAGAAATATATATATATATATTCCATATACGCTCCGAGATGGAGCATATGCAATCTTCAATCTGTGAAGATTTTCTTAATGGTTATTTAATTATTAGCTCAAGAATTTTGGGTTCATGACGTGGATACGATACAAGTAAATAAACGTTTTAAAAGATTGCAATCAGCCAGGTCTTAAAACCGGAACTCCCGGATGCTAGGCGTATGCACTACCAACTAGTCTAAGTAGGACGACTTCAATTATTTCACAATCAAATAGCATTAAATATGTAGATTTAAACATGAATTATTGGCTTATACAAATATTGAATGATTGATATAACATAGTCAACGTATTAGTTCAGTAATTGGGAACCTTTTGGAGAACGGGAAGGTAACGTTTTTAGTAAAATAATTACGAAATTATAAAGTACAGTTTATTCAAATTAAACGTATTACACATTTGAGTGTTTTTTATTGTCGTTTTTTTCCATTAAGTAAATGTTTTTTAAAAACTATTTAATAATCTTTTCTTAATAAAATTGAAAAGTTGTGTATTATTCTTGGCTGGTAGTTAAAAGTGTTTTTGCGGCTAATTACACTATCTACGGGTAGTACGAGAAAGTTGCCTATCACAGGTATAGATCATTGTGTGACAGTATGCAAACAACATATATATGTCGCCGCCCGATCGTATAATTCGCCAGAGATCATGAAATTCCTAGGCACATCATGAAACTGAGTCTCTTCGCACTTAATGTGCATGCAGGGAATTGAAAGTAGCAATCAATTTAATTTTTGACTCTGTTTTTCTATCTACATATATTTAAATGGATGCAATGTGGTCGTATTTTTAGTCCTGAAAATATTTATTTAAATATTATATGCGATTAAAAATTGAAATGTGAATTGATGGTAAAACATGTAATTCAGTGAATTTGGTATGACAATTTTATGAAAAACTATGCACAATAATATTAATTTTCTCTGTTGTCAACCATACTACAGTTTTATACATATTTCAACAAAATTGGCGGCATTTCATGATATACCTATAAATTTCATGATCTGGCAAATTTTACGATCGGGCGACAATATATAGACTCTTTCTACACTCATCAAACTTTTTTTATAGTATTTATGTCATTAGCCGTTTACAAATTATATATTGCTCTAAAATCTCAACAAATTACAATTACTTAAAAAAGACTATACACTATCATTCCTCGGTAACCTTTCATCTTCCACGGTACACCAACGTTTTTAGACGATTCCGCGGCACACTACAAGTAAAAACTTGCAAATACATAAATTATAATAAAAGATAAATGTTTTTATTAGATAAAAAAACATAATAAATACCTATATGTATGTAGATATTTACTTTTATTTAATTTTTAAATAAAGCTATTCGAATTGTACACCAACACTAACACAAAAACAAAAATATTTAACTATAAATTACACGTAAAAACAATTCCTCATTAAACTCGAATATATTGTTGGTTGTTTGATATTTACTTACGCCAATTAAAATAAATGTGAATTTAAACATAAAAACTAATATAATATTGAAATTTTTGAGCTTATTTTGATGAACATTCTGATTCATGGTGATCTGATTTGCATAAGTGATTAGTTTCTTTTGAGTATATCGGCGTATAGTTGGCTTTACGGTCATCAGTTCAGCAGATAGAAAAAAAGTGCGTCGACTCGGACACAAAGGTGCCGACGCTCGAGCGACACAATATATCCAAACACTTACAGTACGTATATGTATATGAACACACATACAATGTAACTACTTGTTTTTGTTTTGTGTATCATTTTAACTCAGAGAAATTAAATATTGATAAAAAGATAGAGAAATATTGATTTAGAGATCATAATCATTCTCGAGAAAACTATACAACAAACAAAAATTATATCATCGTATTAGAAGTATATACGAAGTTACGCAAGTTTATACTTTAATCGAAAACAGGAATAAGATATTATCTAAACTATACGTGAGTAAAATAATATAAAACTTATATACTCGTCAGTAACGTTGAATAATTTGCTTTCAAAAACGGTTAAATTCAGTTCGATAATGTTATTAAGTGTACGGTAATTTTATTACATAAATTCTTCATCAACGATCTCCAAAAAGTTTTCGTTAAACTTTTAAGACAGCTTTCCGTTTTATTTGAATTTCTCCCAACTGCCAACTTAATATAGACACAGCATTGATATTATAATCTTCAACTTGTAATCAGTTTATTGGTCTGAACCATTTTTTAAAACTTGATCTAAACATCTAAATGTTTAATTAATATTAACGATGTTTAAACTTTAGTGGAAAGCTAAGCAATTAAAAGAAAATCAATGGAGCATTAGACAGTTCTATTTAAGAAAAACAATAAAAATATTTACACACAAATAATACAAAAGGGGGTAATACAAATATTGTTGATAGTTTCAGTATAAAGATGAACATCTTACGTTACATGTCAACCGCGTTAAGGTAAAAGGAAGTAACACTCACAAAATAAATTTTAAAGAAGGCATGAAAACGTGTTTTAATGATTTTTAGTCAATGTCACATTTACAGAAAAAGAAGGTAAATGATCAACAATAAATTTGTGTTTCATTTTGCTGATCTGATAATTAAGAAAGATATTAAAGAAAAATCATTAAAATTGACGTTTGATGCTTTTTTCTTTCCATACAAACTTAGAAAATAGTTCTTTTTTCGAAATCTCAAGCTGAACTTTAATAATAATTGGGTATTTTTGGCTTAATTCCTTTTGACAGAACATATATTTAGTTGTGTACATTGTGATTCTCAAAAAAACAATCACTTTTAAAAATACGTTACGAATAAAGGTTACGCTTTTTTTACCTAAATAGGGTCGATATGTAATCAATCGACTCTATATCTAAGTGAGCAACCAAAATTGAAATAGTTTTGCTTCACTTATTTTGTGGATAGCACATGTGTAATTGAATCCCTTATAACCAGTAAAGTGCCAGAAACTAGTTAACTCGCACAACTTAAAACGTAGTTTTCTAGATAACTTTGAATAGTTTTGATGATTTTAAATATGAAAAGGCAGAGATATTTGTATGAATAAAATATGGCCATTAAAAATAAAGTCATGATAGAGGAAAATTAAATATACTTTTAAATGAAATATTAGGGTTCCATTTTTGCTTAAAAATTTACAGCTTATCGAGTTGTAACATAATGTCAGGCACAGAAAAGGTTAACTAAAGATCGTTAGCTTTAGTCACGTAATTGAACGTCTTTTTCATTCCGTAAATAAAGCTAAAAATCTTTGCAAGGAATTTACGAATTTTCTATTGATTATTTCATTATTGATATTTATGTTCTTTACATGTGAATATAAATAATTTTATATATCATCAATAAATTACTTAGGTGCCTTATTGTTATTTTACTTATTTTTAGGGATATTATCTTGATAGCCTTCGATAAAAAATATCTGAACTCAATGAATATTATACTAAAAAAGGAAATATATTTTTGTCACAAGATTAAATTATTTTTCTCATGGGTATTATTAAAAGTATATTATCACTCAAAAATACAGAGAAATTGCGGGAAGACGTTATAACATTAATATAAATTCAATTCAATTTGTCAAAATGCCTCAGGTTGAAATAATATAAGAATACGAGATAATACAATTCCTCGTATCTACGATAATTTACTTAGAAGCCTTAAATACTCAAAAGGCATTCAAAGATTTTTGTATGAGGCATAATTTTGCATTTTAATATATGAGTTAAACTAACTCTTATTTTAAGAAACAAAGAAATTAGTTATAGTTTTTAACTAACACTGTAATTCAATATATTTTTTTCATCAAATAATTGAGGCGTGTATTTCCAAAGTGAACTTATTTCACTTCAAAAAATTTATGGCAAATGCCAAATAACTGATTGCGGTGTAGATATTACATAATCTATTAGTGGTGTAAAATACAGTTTGCAATGTAAAATACAACTTGCAAAATATGTAATATCGACACAGTATACAGTTATTTGGTATTTGCCACAAACTTTTTGAAGTGGAATAAGTTCACTTTGGAAATACACCCCTCATATATAAACATATAATACATAAAATAAACCAGATATGGATATTCATACAGTTTACATTTTACTTAAAAAGTCATTCGCGCTTACAAAACGGAAGATATAACATTCTATATTGCAATAAAATATTAATTAGAAAATAGAAAAATAAAAAGGTTTTTGACAATTTTAGACTGCCTGTCATTTTGCTTATTAACCCCACGATAGGTTGCAGCCCACCATTAGAAAGTCATTGGCATATAATATAGATATAATGATAAAGAGAAAAAAAGCATTTGTTATTGAATATAGCTGCTTTTACGACATGGATAAAGTTAAAAAATCATCTGTAGTAAATTTGTTTATATTCGTTAGTTTTATGTAAGCAAATGTCATTTGTGATGGAAATCACAGCACGTAACATAATCTTTAGTCATGTAAGTCTTAAATTTAAAAAAAAATAAGTAAGAGCTTTTTATCACATTTTACAGCATTGTTAGAATAGCTAATCGCTGCTAATAATAACACGTGAACACGTGTCAATTGTCAACCGGAATGACGTCACTCTGACACGCACGCGAATAAGCACAATGAAATGGAAATTTGAAACACGGTGTCCTTGTAAAAATAACAATCACGAAGGTTTTTTTGGCACGTCTAGAACGAAGCTTTTCCGAGTGAACTATTTTAATTTAATCACAACGCAATAATAAACGGAGGCCTACGGCGGAGTGAAATCAGTATAGGTACAAAAAATATTCATATACCTGAAAAAACGTAGAGATAGAACAAATGTGTAAAACAGTGAATTTATTAGTAAAACATGCGAAATCGGTAACATATACGAGTATGTACTATAATGTTCATTTTCAAATATTATAAAAGAGTATTTTATTTCACTTTTGACGAACGAAAATATTGCATGGTCGTAGGTTCGCAATAAGTACCAAGGTCTAGGTATGTAAGAAACCAAAAACAAATAAAAAAATCAATAAACCACGAAAGCCGCTGTACGTGTCTCAAAAAAGCATATTTTTATACATAAAAAATATCAAATTAAACTCTAAGAATGTGGATAATTATAAATTTATTAAAATATATAAAGATATCCGGCAGTATTTTAAAAGATTAACCTCTCCAGAGTGAGTTTTTTTAATAAAGATTGCACAATTGAGTGAAAGTTTTTTCATT
>JAPMAG010002335.1:0-11237 GCA_036584685.1 Rhyacophila sp. Rhy_31_5
GGATCCCCGCATGATAGGCGTGCGCGCTACCAATTAGTCTAATGGGGACGACAAACGAGTATATAAATTATCTAAGTGATCGGGTTTTATGCTGCGATTTAGGAATTCTTGTCCAGTGATTTTTTTTACGAATTGAATTTTTCAGAATGAGACGTATTTTCAAATGTAATATCGACCGTGTTTAGGTAAAAGGGAATAACCCTCATAGAAGAAATTTTACAGAAGGCACAAAAAACGTGTTTTAATGATTCTCAAATAAAACCACTTTTCAAAAACTGAGGTTTGAGCCATTTTACCTAAACAGGGTCGATATAGTACATTTGGATAAAACATACATACAATAGATAAGTAAGATACATATATAAAATCGACTACTTTAAAATAAAAAAAGCTTACATTGTAGTGTTTTATTAAATTTGTTGCAACAATGATTTATATTTCAAGTTGCTTTGAAATCTCTTATTACACAATATTGAATTATGTATTTATATATCGATCCATTCCCGGCAGAAGACCGTAAGCGGCAACTGGACGATTTCTATTTGTTTTATCGAATTCGCTCAAAATATATATTTACACGATCCGCATGGCATCAAGTATTCACCAACCAGTATCTTAAGTTACAACATAATGTACTTACGGGTTTAATTTTACATTTATCTTTTAAAATAACTTTAGAACCTTAGGAAAAAACTCCCTCTTGTAAAATGCATATTTTACGCTTACGATCTTCTACTGGGAACGGGTCAATATGTATATGTTATGATCAATATTTTAATAAAAATTACAATGAAAATCATTTAATTCAAAACATATAGAGAAAACTATTTTTTGTGTAAAAGGAATTATACGAAAAACTCACAAATGTTTTCGATATCGTATCAAGAGGCTTATGATATAACACATTACACTAGTGACTAGAGTCACAATGTTTTAATACTTACATATTTAATAAAAAATACGCTCAAGAATGAAGAAATCTTTTATACTGATCATATTTGTTAAAAATATTGCAAATACTAACTACGTATAGGGCGATTATGCAACACAACTTTGTGTTTAATATTTATTTTAAAACAAATTTTGACTTAAAAAAGAGTGTGTAAAAAACATTAAATAATTTGGCGACTATTCGGTAGCTCCAATATTTTGTTTTCTATCTGAGATTGAATTGTGTGAAAATACGAAGTATTTTTCAAAAATAATTCACTCTACTGTCAATCTTTGATGGATAGTCACTATGTTTAAATAATAACCCAGATTTATACACATTTCTACAAAAAACACAAAAGATAAGTTAAACATATAAAAAAATATTAGAAAGTAATATAAAAGACAAACCAGGTAATGTTTTTTATAATATATTTATGAAAATGTGTATGTATAAAAACTGTTTTATTATTTTAATACCGTGTTTTTTGTCAACAGAATAATATCTCATGTTAGAAATTTTTATATTAAAGAATTTTCTATTATATGAGATAAGAGTACAAAAGATTTATTTAAATTTTTATTCTTCCCGTGTCAATATGTTAAATTAGGGCTCGAGACCGCCTAGCGTTGTTGGGAACCGGTTCAATTTAGTTGATTATTTACGTCGTACGCAATTACCCACAATTAAGCATCGTAATATGATCCAATGAATAACGCGAACCTACGTCTATTTTACCTACATCAGCATACGTTCATTATACAGCGCTAGCTCAAAAAAGCCGAAAATTTATCTTAAATAAGGAAATACGACATGGAATCCAAATTGCCCATTAACTCTGAAATATTTCCAATTTGACTGCGATGTATTTTTTTTATTTTTTACATATGTGTGTGGGTTTAATTTGATCGAGCTCTATTTTTTTAAAAAAAACCAGACAGTCAAAAAACGAATTGGTTTTAATAGATTGAGTGCTAATTTTTTACTGCTAGCATTATTGTTTTTAAGTGTAATCATCTTCTTTCCTAAAATTGTAAATAAAACAATCTTTTTTAAACGCGTAAAAATATTATTTTTCATATGCATTTGAAACTAGGACATGTACCAAATTGATTATGCTAATAAGTGACAATTATTACTCGTCAAAAGTCTGTCAATAACAATCTTCACATTGAGAAGATCCATATGCTCCGTTTTGAAACAGATATTAATTTTTGAATTTGATCATGTTTCAAATTGATACTGTACATTTAGAATTGAATTTACTTCGGGCTAGTAAGCGAAAAAAAAGCTCGCCATATATTTTTGATTAATTACTATAAGAAATAAATTTAATCAGCATGCAACGGTAAATATTTTTATGGTTTAAAGCCGGTAAATAATCACAAACGTTCTAAAACCCATGCCATAAAAAAAGATCATGGAGACTTGGCTATCGTTGGAGATGCGTAATTGATTTTTAAAATTATCTATACATAACAACAACTCACCAAATAACATCTAATATATTATTTAACGGTATATACAACTCTTATATTGCAGCTAATAAATCATGTATTTTTTCTTTAAGTTGATTTGATTGAACTTTATCATTTTCATAAATTTCTGAATTTTGGTTCTCTCAGCAGAGAAAGCATGTGTCTTGAAGTTTTGAGGTGAAGAGACTGATGCCCTCACATTGGACCAGTACAATTCTCTGAGACTCAACTGCACTTACGGGCATGATCAGTAGACTACTGAGTACGTCTTATGGAACTGAACATTAATACTTTTACCTTGTAAGGAGCTATTCACCAGGATTCTTCCTCACACTAGTTCTATCGGGCATGGGGCTTTGGTATCCACTAACACTAATTTCAAGGACTTTTCTAATCTTTCGGAATATTTCGGGGAGTGATTTCACTCGCACTTCCAAGTAAACTCATCGGATTTAGACTTGGACGGCCAAACTGATAGGTTAGAGTTTCAGCACACCGGGTATAAAGGCACTTCATTCCACTAAAGAGTAATGATGAAGCAATTACATTGTCTACAATTTATACACATATTTTTTCCGCTATTCTGTGCACGGTGATACCATCCCATGCAGCTCTGCTATGGATGTGGTTAAAATAAAATCAAAAATTCTTTTGTGCGTTTCTTAGGAAAACGGTCGCGTAAAATCTCAACTGCGAATACTGGGGGGGGGGGGGGAAGCGGTGGGAAAAAATCTGAATTCATAAATTCATAAATCAGAGAACTGAACAAACTCAAAATCCAGTAGAATCACATGGTTGGCCATGAAATCAAAACCAAACTAATACAGACACACGTATCACCATGTTAGCATTTAGAACACTGTAGTTTGCTACATCGTCTTGTTCATACTAAACCAACGTTTGTCCGATTTCTAATCTAGAAAAGGTTTGATAAAATCCTAAATAGACTTGTAAATGCTTTTTATGAAATATATAATAATAAAAATAGTTTTCAGTCAAATATACGAAATGAAGTTTTTATAAAAATAGTAAAGGTTATTGAAAAAATATCGTACAGTTTTCAGGCATGATAATTAGCACGCGCAACACTCACTTATTGAAATTCGTACAATAAAAAACCGATAGACACTAATATATACTGAATATACTTTGATTACCTTACTGGAACAATTTCAAAGAATGTATTTTACATCAATGTTCATTTCGGATATATAAAAACCAATTACGCGAAAGCTTTTGTAGAATTCAGCTAGAATAAAATCTATGCATATTTTAATTAAATATTTTAGTCTTATTGTGCTAAAAAAAGATTAGTTTATACAGATGTCAAATAAAGTAACAATATACTGAATATCGCCAAACACGACTTATACTCGTACTTTAAAAAAAATGATTGTATATGAAACGATGTTTCTATTCAGAAAAAAATAAATACTCTATTTTTGCATTTTTTTTATACTATTATATAATTTTAATTGCTCTAGACCAGAAGTGGCCAAGCGTTTAAATACCATGCGTCAATTTTTTCATATACGAGTTCAGATGCGCCATACAGCTCAAACACCTTTTTTACTTTCTTACGTTCGTGGTTGAAGGTAATTCCGCTCCGAAACAAAGTATATGGATCTCCACAAGGTGAAGGTTGTTTTGACAGTTTTTTACGAGTGATAGTTGTCAGTTATTAGCTTAACCGTTTCGAGTTCGTGTCCTGGCTACAATATAAATGAATAAATACTTGAAAAATTTTGCAAACAGTTCGAGTTGAGCTAATAATTGATGATTATTACTCGTAAAAAATGTCTTCACATTGTAAAGATTCATATGCTTCGTTTTGAGGCAGATACGGTTCAAAGAAAGGTAACCTTATACCCGGGTATGAATGTTCTATTGCCACATATCGATGACGGAGAATGTATGTATTGCATTCTTGTCTTTAATAAAATTGTTCATATTTTTTTGAGTTTGATTCATTTTGAGATATGCTTGGTAGTAAATAATGGGATGTTTAATACATAATTAAAAAGAATAACTAAATCAGATGCCTGTGTCGAATTTTGTGATTGCGGTGGTATAGCTATACACGAAATGACGTGATAAGGAAATGGACCATGCAGCCTCTCATTACACCCAAAGTGAAGATGAAACGTTGGACTTGACTTGGCCATGTGTTGAGAATGTCTGAATCTCATCTTAATCGGGCACGCATTTTCTTCAGGCGAATCGGGTTCCGTCATTCCGGGAATCCATACGTAGGATGTATTCGGCGGAGTTACGGGACGCCGGCATAACATGAGAGAATGCAAAAAGAAAATGACCAGTGACAGGAACTCTTAGAGAAAACATTTGGTGTTTATATGCTTCAGCTATGGGGCGTGATATAGTTAATAAATAAGAAAAAAATGTTTACATGTATGATTTACCGAACAAAATATTTATTTCTACCATAATAACGTGATCTAGTCCATGCAATCTTCAATTTTCTCATATAAAGCTTTACTTTTTAAATGAATATTGCAAGTAAATTGAGCCTGTTTAGGCAAAATAGCTTAACCCTTAATTTTTTTTGAAAAGTGCTTCTACTTGAAAATCACAATATATACAACAAGATACATATTATGTCAAAAGTAATAAAGCCAAAAACACTGAATTATTACCGAAATTGAGCTTTAGATTTTGAAAAAAGAATGATTAATTAAGTTTTCGTAAAATGTAAAAAAGAATTAATCCTAAATATGATTTTTTTTTCAATAACTCTTTTAATTATCAGATCAAAAAAAATAAAACACCAATTTATTGATCATTGTGCATTTCAATCTTGTATTAATGTGACTTAAACTAAACATCGTTAAAACAAGTTTTTTGTACCTCTTGTAAAATTTATTCTGGGATGGTTAATCTATTTTGTCTAAACACAGTCGTTAAATTATTATATTAACTTTTTCCATAAAAATATTTTAAATTACTTTTACGTATACTTTCGCATTGAAATGCAATACCTGAGACAACGTTTGTACGTAATGACATTTTATTAAAAAAGGTTTTGTTTTTGTACACCCTACACTGAACATCAAACCATGTGCACGCTATTGAGCGGAGGTTAATTTGGTTCTGTAAAGCTACGCTTAAAATTAACCCCGAATTAGATTACCATGAAAGAATATCAGACGACCTCAAACGGTAAATTAAAGCTTAAGAAAGAACATTTTTGAGAGTTGTACACATACAAATTTTAAAGGGTGATCTTCTTCTTCTCAATCTATGTCACAACCCTTATTTGGAGCATATGGACACCACATAGTGGCTCCGTGAATCCCTGTCATTGGCCAGTCTTCTTGCATTCTCCCATATCATACCTGCGTCTCGCAACTCCGCCAAATACATCCTGTAGATGGTGTTTACCGACCTCCCGGAACGACGGAATCCGGTTGGTTTAAAGAAAAGGGATGGTCGGTTGAGATGCGATTCAAGCCTTCTTAGCACATGACCAAGCCAAGTCCAGCGCCTCATTTTCATCTTAGATGTGATGAGAGACTGCATGGTCCGTTCCCTTATCACCTCGTTTTGCGTATAGTCATACTACCGCACTTCCGAAATTCGCCGCAAGCGTCTGTCTTCGAAGCTCAGTAAATGGTTGTTTTGAGACCTCGTAAAATGCCATGACTCACAGCTATAGAGCAGCACTGTGTGTAGAGTATGTAAGCGTAGAAAAAGCGGCATTTGGGTTTTACCGAGTATAACTGTGAGTCCCAGATATTTCGCATAGAGTTGAAGGTCGCTCCAGCAATTCCTGTTTGGATATCAAGCTCTCTTTGCAAAGCACCATCTTCCGTGATGTGAACTCCCAGATATCTAAAGCTTAAGCCTTTTTTGATTTGCTGCCCTTCGCTAGTTATCGAGAAAGGGTGATCTGCCTATCTACATTTTTTTTCTTTTCTTTTTTGAACTATATCCGCTCTGAAACAAAACATTTGAATCCCCACAATGTAAAGATTTTGACTAATACATTTTGCTAAAATATAACATATGTAAGACACGCTGCAATATATAAAATCTGAACAAGGTTATAATTGCTATATCAAAATACTAGACCCATTACTGGATTAGCCTTTAAGCAAAGTAAGCATGTGCTTACGGCATCAAAAAAAAGGAAAGTAACAGAACTTTCTTACAGCCAAATTTATCATTTAAACTTTTAAATTAATAGCCATTTTAAATAGTGTAAGTTATGTTTATAAAGTGCTCATTCTTGTGTCATCATGTTTATTTTACATCATAAAGATAAATTCAGATATGAAAGATTTCTGTTATGCCCCCCTTTTTCTTGATTCCTAAGCACGTGCTTACTTCGCTTAAGGGTAAATCCAGGACTGATAAGGGTGCTCTATAAGTGTTTGACCAGGTAAGGTGATCTTAAAACAGATTAAAATCCTTCCAGCGGTGAATTGATGTCGATTAGAATACAAATTCAGTCCACCGTTGTTATTCCGCTACATTAATAATTTACCCAAAAATATCAGATGAGTTTCCCGTGCAGAGTTTGGGAAAGTTAGTCGCTCGGGAGGTCACAAGTACACAGAATGGAATTTTAATTATAAACATTGTGTACTTGGGCACCTGGTGGAAGTGTACATACATGAGCGTTTACGGCTTCTAGTAAATATTTTAATAACATCTGGCTCGCGTCGTCTCCCAGGTTCGCCGTTTCCGAACCAACCTGTATATTGTTATTACATTATGGATAAGTGTGCAACTTTACTTTTGACCCGATTTTCTATGCGGATGAAATCAGATGCAACTTCTGCCCGCCGGATACCGTCAGCTCATGAATAATCGATTGTCTTTTTAATAAGACAAAATCAAAATTAATTTTATAAATATGATCCGTAACCTGAGTGAAAGTTTTTACATTAATTTATCTTCAATTTTTGAATTTTATTAAATGTATGCAATACTATTGTTGTGTAATATATTTTTGATGGATAAACAATATATACGAGTATTTTATTGCTTGGTTATTGACGTACATACACATTTATGCTTCTTCAGAGTGAATTGAGAGCCAACGCATATGTGCCTCCATACTCCTAGACAGGTTAATAATAAAATCAATCAATTATTTGTGGATAAAAGTGATGTTAAAATAATTACACAGTTTACTATACCCGTATACGCATAAATCCCCCTTCTAGATGAGTGGATAGTGGCATCTGACTCACGAGGAGAGTCATGAATTTGAGGCCCATGCTGGTTGCAAATTTTTTTCAAATGTTCATTTATTTGTATTGTAGCCAGGACACGAACCCGAAAGGGTTGAGCTAATATATGCCAATTATTACTCATAGAAACTCTCAAAACAATCTTCACATTGTTTCTTTGTTTCACTTTGCTTTTTGCTTTGTTTCGAAGCGGATAAAAAAATATACCTATTAATAAAATAAAATATTAATATTAAGACCAATTTCGTTTGTGAAGATATTTTCAAAATAAAACACAATATATACCATTTTAAATATAGAAAACTTAATATTTTTTTTTTTGCTGAATTCAAAATTTTTAATATACAAAATAGTTGTCACCAGACTTCAGAAAATAAAATTATATCTCTTAAATACGCTGTTTCTTTGCAACTAGTGTCTGTATCTGGGAGAGAAACTACACTATGTCGAAAATTGCATTTTTTACTATGGCTTTTCAAAATCGTTTTGGTGTTGCTTCCCTTGGAAAATATATAATAATACGAGTAAAGTGTAATATTCATTTCGTTTTACTCTTTTCTAGTAGTGTTATAATATACTTGAGTATATCACTAGAAAGAACGTACCAAAATGTATAACAGTACGTCACTTTTGCTAAATATTGACATGTTGTAGTTTATTTTCTAAATATAGATATTTAAATGATGTTTTCACGGATATTTTTGAAGTATATGATACGATCAAATATATTTGCTTGGAACTTAAAAAATAGACTTCACTAATATTTTTCCCTTCATCAGCGTTTTTAGCCATGTATGTCGGAACGTTAAATATTTGTTATACTTTGCACGAATTCAACGTATAGTCAAATATATCGGGAATATAAGAAAAGTTGAAAGGTTATGAATATCAATAGAAAGAATGAGACGTTATGAATACCAACGTGTAAAATAAGAAAGAAAGTAATATTGAATTGTCATATCATTGCGTGTCATTTGAAATGGTAAGGAAGGTTATGACGCAGTGATCTTTCAATAAGGTAAAAAGAGAAAATACTATATATACATACATATTTTTTAACATTTTTCAGGACTTTTATTTGGTCATTATTCCTTAAATAAATGGTAATTTTATCCAAATATTCGTAGAACTATTTTTTTAATAAGAATATGATCAAAAAAAAAATACGTATACTTAAAGAACAAGAAACGTTTCATTAAAATAACTTCAAATTTATATAGAAATAAAAGAGTAATCTTTTGTAAACACTAAAACCAAGGTGATGAGTTTATCATACAGATATTGATTGGATTAAATAAAATTTTAATCATACTTTTATTTTTAAAAAAAGTATAAATTTTTATGAAATATATTCAAAATATTGTGCCCATTGATAATATGATATTTTCCAAACCATCACAAATCGTACATGGTTTAAATAAGAACTTTGCTATTTTGATGGATATTAATCTCTGTGTGCTTGCTAAATACTTACAGAATATACGTTGTTTTTCTTCCCAAAATGCAGACTTGACAAACTAGTAGTGATACGAGTATAAAAAGCGGGGGCAATTTCTACCAAGAATATTTCGGATCTCAACATCTTTCACCTAAGTGACTTCGAAATTAAGCATATCTTTTATATTTGCTTTATTAAAATTTACATAAAGTATTATTTATTATTTTCCACTTTGCTTACATTTATTTGTATTGTATTTACCTTACGTCTTTCTTTAAAAAATCATTACATAGAAATAATATCAGATTTACACATTTATGTTTAAAAGAATATATTTAAAACTTAAGATCGTTTCATCAAGATTATAAAAGAGGCATGTATTTCCAAAGTGAGTTTATTCCACTTCGAAAGATTAGTAGCAAATGCCAAAAAACTGTTTACTGTGTCGATATTACATATTTTTTTATTTTATCCATTTGTTGTGTAAAATACAATTTGCAATGTACATAACAAAGAAATGTGTAATATCGACTGCGTAACTGGTTTTTTGACATTTACCACAATTTTTTTGAAGTAGAATAAGCTCACTTTGGAAATACACGTCTCATATTAACCGTATTATTAGTCTAATTATGTTCTATATTGTTCTAATTACTTTTTTGTATTTTAAACTTGAGAAATAAAATATTTCCGTTTAAAAATCATATTATTTGCCATGTTTTGTTTCAAATAAAGATACATTTTTCAATAAATGAGTATAACTTGTTAATATTTTATAGATATATATTAATGTAAAAAAGATTTTAAAAATAGCGTAGATATGTCAATTTGATATGAATATAAACTGCTGAACATTGATTTATTATACGGTGAATAGATGAAAAACCCTCACTTAACTACGTTCATTTCATACTGAATCGAATTTTTAAAAATATGAACACGAATTGTTTGTGGCATTTAATCAAAACAGACAAAGTATAAAATTTCAGAATGATTATTTTGTAAAGTTTCTGGTATGCTGTCAGCGCCAGAAATTATTTTTGTGCCTGGAAATGTTTCGAAAATGCAGCGCGATTTGTTCAATCCGGTATCCCCTTGCGTTCAAATATTATTTACGGTAAGCGATTGTCAACTTAATTGATGTAAATTATTATTGGCTTGTCTTCAAGGATATTGTCTTTTGCTACAATGAAGTTTTGTAAAATTTATTAAATCATTAAGATAAAAAGACAATTTTATATTACTGCTTATTGGAACCAATATTATTCGCTACATCTATATGTGAAAAATCAATAGATAAATATATTATTTTAATTACAAATAAACAGAGTCGCCTTCATTAAGCTAGTAGGTAGCGCATGCGCCTAGCAAGTGGGGGTCACTGGTTCGAGGCTCATGCAAGTTATAAAAATTTTCAAATGTTTATACATTTGTATTTTAGTCAGGACACGAACCCGAAACGATTGAGCTAATAATTGACGATTATCCCTCGTAAAACTTAAACTATCAAAACGATCTTCATCGTTATCCATCAGTTTTGTAGGTGATTGGATAGAGCATCCGACTCACGAGCCGAAGGTCTAGGATTCAAATCCCGTAGCTGGAAAAAATTTTACAGGCTTTTTTATGTGATTTTGAAACCAGGACATGGACCGAATTGGTTGAACTATTAACTGACAATTACTACTAGTTAAAAGAAAAAAACTGTCAAAATAATCGTCACATTCATGGAGATCCATTTGTTTCATTTCAGAGCAGATATGATTAAAATATGGATATGGATATCCATAAAGTTTTTTTCTTTTACGAATTTTAATTATAAGTTATTAGTTTAACCAATTTTGTCCATGGCTTGGTTTCAAGTGTACATAAAATACCTGTGAATTTTTTACCAGCTACAGGATTCAAACCCTAGCCCCTTGGGTCGTGAATTGGATGTGGCGTCAACTCAGCTGTATTAGTAGCGAGTTATTTTTTTTATCTTTAATCAATTATACAAAAAACTAAAAATTATAACTATAGCATACTTTGAAGTAGTCGAGTAGGCACTTTGGCGACTCTGATGAGCGGATAAAATCACGACAAATACAAAAATGATCAAAATAAGTGTATATAACATGTGCTGTTCTATGGCTGTGAGTCATGGCACCTTACAAAGTCTCAAAACAACCGTT
>JAPMAG010002338.1:0-11234 GCA_036584685.1 Rhyacophila sp. Rhy_31_5
GATTTTTAGTCAAAGTCACATTAACACAAACTTGAAGTGGATGATGACCAACAAACTGGTGTTTCATTTCCCTGATCTGTTAAATTAACGTTTAATGCTTTTTTTCCTTTCCATATAAACATGGTGGATCATTCTTTTTTCAAAATCTTAAACTGAATTTCGATAACAATTCGCCATTTTTCGCTTAATTCCTTTTGACAGAATGTGTATTTAGTTGTGTACAATTTGATTCTCAAATAAAAGCACTTTCAAAAAACAGGGTTACGCCCTTTTACCTAAACAGGGTCGATATATATATATTTAAATATTTTTTAATGATTTGTGCAGTTTTTATTAATCTAATTTTAGCATAATTCACCAAACACATAATCAGAATTATCTTATCTTCTCCTGCATATAAAGATAAATTTGATGTTGGTTTAAATTTGTATGTTTATTACAACTCTAAATTTAATAAAATATAAAGAATGTCCCACCATTAGTTTACAACTTTTGAGTAGTAGTTTTCATCTAAAGTTACATCTCTGATCAGTTGTCAATATGCAAAAATGGTTTCAAACTCTATTGTATTGCTATCAAATATTAACAGCAATATGAATTTGTTTAAACAGTCTCAGATAGAAAACTATTTGGTCGAGATTATATTTCATTGCGTTAATTATTACACATTAATTTAGATAATTACGTAGGGCCATATAATATGATGAAAGGGATTTCTCAAAACCAGAAAATCTAATTTAGTGTAATCAGAAATGGACCAGTATATAAATAATGAATGCGCTAAGATTGGATTCAGGTATTAAATCAGCCATTGTTTGAATGTCTTTTAGTTTGATTTAGGGCTCCCAAGCTGGTTTCAAACGAAACTGAAAATCCGGTTTTTAGGCCATTTTTAAAAAAACCGAAAAATGCCTTTTTTTGACTCAGCCGACTGGTTTTTTTTATGATTAATATTTGAAGCAAATAAACTATTGCTGACAATGATTTAATTTTTCTGTTAATAAAATTTGAGTGTATCTTTGACGCCCTAGATGAATTTGAAACATTGATGAGCAAATAAATAAAAACAATTAGTATTTTCTGAAAGAATATAGGAACAAAGAAATGTTTGCACATTTTGATAACATAGCCATTTGACTCATACGGCCCTCTGCACATGGAGCTACTCAAAAGAAACGGAACTGTTTGTTATTGAAATTACTAACCAGCTAATTTACTCATTAATAATGCAGCTCGGCATACACTCGACTCATAAGTGATCGAAATCCATGAATGGTGGAACAGTCAGTATTAGCATATTACTACGATCACAGTTGATGCCATATCGCGCGAAATAAGTTGATTTTTTACTACGCATAAATTCAAAATTTTGAAATAGCAAATCGTTAATGACAGGTTAATGCTGGTTAATGCCCGAATGTCATCGACGTAGTTTTATAAATGGAAAATATGTTGCTTGTTGCATATAATTAATATATTTTTTATTAAATAGATTTGTTTGTGTGCAAATGTACGTACCCTTTTATTTATGCCTATATCATTATCAATAAGTCAATATAATTAAATTAGGCAGACATAACAAACTATAAAATAAAAATCGAAGTCCGAGTCCGATTCGGAGAATACGATAAAGTCTGAGTCAGTAAATTTTGAACCAACTCCACAGCCCTGAATGAAACTGATTTTACAATTTTAGATAACCTGATTCAAAATTAGCGTTAAATACAAACTGCAGTCGCTCCTAAAACAGTAGCTAATTCAATCCAGGTATATATTTTTAAAGCTTCCATAATTTATTATGCAAATGATAGAATGGCAAGATTTTTTTTCAAAACAATGAAATTGTAATACAAACAAGCGAATTATCACAATCCGATATAAAATATACAGACAAGGATCACACAATTGCCTCAACTTGGGAAAAAAACCATGTTTTAGCGGTGCAAATAATTTATGTACAAAAATTCCAAACTCAATGCATCCTGATACACTTGATGAATTAGTCTTTTTAAAATATTACTTTCATAAAAATAAATTAACAGCAATTAATACATCTCTTTATAATTTCTAATTTTAATGTTGATTAATGGTATTTCTTAATATTTTTGTATTTAAATTGAAGTATTTCTGTATTATAATATTTTCTATAAATGTTTCTTCCAAATTTTGGCTATAAAATAATAATTCATTTGTATTTTTCTTGTCATTAAATTTCTTTTGTCCATTATATTTTTAAAAAAATAATTGATGTATGTATATTCTCAAATATAATTCATACTTTTTTCATGTATTTCAAGATATATTTCTGGTTATATTACCATGAATACTATATTTGTAAATAATGAAATTAGATTTTTTCCATAGTTTTAAACAAATTTAAAAAATACGAAGTATTTTAATTTTCCGAGGACGGATAAAACTGAATACCGACTATTTGTTTTTGGATGGTTTTTTGGAACCCTTAATTTGACTTTATTATAATTTGTAATGTAGAGGAAAAAAAAATAACCTTTACGTCTTACACTCATTGTACATATATAAGTTTTACATTTATTGACACGAGGTAGTAGTACCTCTCAACATTTAATATTCAACTGCCTGAAACCAAACTCTTCTCCCAAGAACAATCATCGGAGACAAATACTTAAAAATATTCTGAATAATCATTTTTTACACAAACATACTGAAGTCACCATCCATTTATTTATATCCTTATAATTCAATCCTTTGAGTTTAGAAGAAACCTTCAGTGAAAAAATGCAAATTTTCGTAACTGTTGATTGATCTATAAATTATACCTGGGACAAGATTGCCTATGACAGAATTAATTTAATTACTTCTTTTATCATTCTTTTTTCATTACTCTCATTTTTTTTTTTGTTTGCTAATTGTAGTGAAGTTTTACTTTTGGTGATTTCGAAATTTTTATATGTATTATTAATTTGAAATACTTCTTTAAAAAAAATCCCGCAATCACTTTTGTGATCGATCTCACACATAGATTTTATAATAAACAGGTTTATTATGTGATGCTAAAATAATACAAGAACTTTATAGATTTATGGGATTTGAACCCACTCCTCTGAACAGTGTATAATCAAAATTTTCAAGTTCAGAAAATATATATTTCATCGGATAAATGTATTACTTATTTTTCCAAAATGTAAATCGCAGAAATGCTCGATACGAAAAATAAATCAAAAAAAAGTTGAAAGTACTCGAATCCAAAAATAATAATTTAATACCTATGGGATTTTTATTGTAAAATCAATTTTCCAAAAGTGACCCATATCTATGAAACCATCAAATTTAACACAATGAATTATTGCGTCTGTATAGTTAGATAATGTACTAATGATTAGAACTGAAAATTACCCACTATTGATAAAAGTATTAATATTAAATACACAGCTAATGTCTCTTTATCATGTCATTTGGAATAAAGATATAAGCTAGCCGATCCATCTGGCATATGTGAACAAATAATCGAGTAATATACAATATAAAACAGTTTATCTAGTCTTTTCAAATTAGTTTGCGTCCGGCCTTCTCTGTGTCAACTGATCATTGCCCATGCACGAGTTTCCATAGGATTGTGAGTAATAAACAACTCTCGTATGAATTTATGTCAACTTATTTAGCAAAAATACATTTCTCATAATAATCTCTCTCTCTCTTATCTATTTCATATATACTTTCTTGATATGGTGTGCTACTTATTCAATACAAATGAACTACTATATCTCCCATTATTAGTTTGAATGATAAAATAGTATTTCGAATTAATTCAAGCAATTTATTTTATCGAATGTATTAATTTATGTTATCTGCTGTCAACATTTTCAATAATTTATCCAACAATTACCCTTATAAGACAGTCTATTAATTCTTATATTTATTGGCAAATATGCAGTAAGAGCCTTAAATGCAATATTGCAGTCAGTACTGTTCAATTCCTCCAATGAACAATATTTATCTTCATTTAGTTTAGTCGACATATAATATATATATTTATATCTGACATTCCTCTTTTAGAAAAAAAATGTTAAATTAATATTATTGTACAATAAGAAATATGCATTTTCAGCTTGACAGACTCAAGATTAACAGTCCAACTATTCTACTATAGTTTGTGCAGATACCAACACATTAAAATATGGATTCTTGAATGAATACATTCTTTACATTAGTCATTTTTTAAATTAATTTAATCAAATAATTTGTCTACATATAGATAGATGTACATACTTATTTTCCAGTTCCTGATACTGATGAATGCTCTTTCATTTATGAAATAATGATACATTTTATATGTATGATTCAGCATTCATTATAATTGTTATCAAACAATACTGCAGCCATGTGATATATATTAACAGTTGTTATAATGTACTACGTAAATTGACCTATTTAATATATACATTTTAAATGTATAAACAAAAAATGGTCATTCATATCGAACGTATTTAGGTAAAAGGGAATAGGAATAATCCTCACAGAACAAATTTTACAGTAGGCACAAAAAACCTGTTATAATTATTTTTAGTCAAAGTCACATTAACACAACTTGAAGTGCATGATGACCGATAAATTAGTGTTTCATTTTCCTGTTCTGATAATTAAGAAAATTATTAAAGAAAAATCATTAAAATTGACTTTTAATGCTTGTTTTCTTTCCATACAAACTTAATAGATCGTTCTTTTTTTATAATCTAAAGCTGAATTTCGACAATAATTCGGGGTTTTTGGCTTAATTCCGTTTGACAGAACGTGTTTAGATGTGTACATTGTGATCCTTAAATATAAGCACTTTTCAAAAAACTGAGGGTTACGCCCTTTTACCTAAACGAGGTCCATATATTTATCCTTGCCTGTCTACTTCGTGGTAAAAGTCTATTTTATTGAGATAACACCATGTGGTCATATTAATTTCACATTTCTTTTTTATTAAATATTTTCATCAGATTTTTTTTATGAATGAAAATTATTTCTCAGATTAACTCTTTCTGACCTATCACGTATTTCATAATGAATGTGAAACTTCTATCAGTCGGCAGAAAAATTCATACAAAACGACTATCACTGGAAACATACGAATCGTAGCTACATTAAGATTACAGTCTCCCACTGTGCAAGCATAAGTAACGCACTTACGACTGTATGTAATTACAATCCTGGCAAACTATTGATTTTCAATTTTTTGTCACTGTAAAAGTTTTATGTAAATCTGGAAATATTAATGCTCTCCCATCCTCTAGTAACCTTTTCTGTGCCAGACATAGCGCTACAGTCCGACAAGTGTACATTTTAAACCACAAATAGAACCTTACGATATTTTTTTTTTTCAAAATATATTGAATATTTCTTTGTAATGACTTAGTTTTAATGGTCATATTATAGTCATATCTCTGCATTTTAATATTTAAAATCATATAAAATATTCAAATTTGTCTAGCAAACTACATAGCAACTACAAGATATGCGAGTTAACTTGTTCCTGGCACTTAACAGGTTAATGCTCGTCAGTTTGCTGCGGCTGACAAGGTTGATATATTTATATTGCGCAATCGGGTTTATTTTAATAAATTGCTAACAAACTGAATTATTATGATTGGATCTTCAGTATTGCTAACAATTTATATCAAATATTAAAATAAAGTTTGTCATTTTATTAGTACAATAAATTTAAAGTCTTGGGTCTTGCAGGAATAGGTTTTGTCTTCTCTCTTTCCCCATAACTTATACCTTAATTTTTCTGAACATCATTCTTACATTTTATCACAGCAGTATTATCTATTTAGCATAACATTTTTTATTGTTGAATATCTATATCTCTTATATGGTGACTGTAATCAAAATGATGTAGTGTCTTTAGCCCTAGATGATTAATTTTCACTGCATTACAGACAATATAATATATAGTTAATGGTTATAATTCTAATTATTCTGTACACTAGAGCTTAGTCTCTAGTGTCTTTTTGCGGAATGGCGTCGCCAAATCCGTTCTATTTCAGGGAAGGCTCCACAGTCAAGGCGGTCGAAGACTTGACGTCAAATGACTATGATGGTGTAATTCTTGTTACATTACCGGACTCTTACAATTTAAAATTTCCCTCATCGATTCAAAGCCGAGTAGATTCGGCCACTTTACTGGATAAAGGATTGAAGACTGAAGTTGCCGTCGTAGGTTGCCCTGAAATCAGTGGATCCAGGCTCATAATATCACCGACCGGACCTATCACTCCGTATGATGATGTACGATCTCTTTATGAAGCAGCTAAGGAAGGGGTTAAGCGCGCAATCAAAGCTGGAGTTCTCAATCCGATATTGGTCATACAGCAGGTACCCGGATTCAAAGAGAGTGAATTAGTCACTCTTTTGGGAGTGCTGGAGGGTCTATATGTGGTAAGTAACTTATTATTTACGCATTTTTTTATGCTATCTCATTGCACTTCCAATATAAGGTTATTTATCTGTCACCACATAAATATTAATAGTGCCATAACAAAAGAAAGTTTGGTGATGATATACAGAAGAAAACATGACACAATTAACCTAATTGTATATATAGTATTTCTATTCTCACAGTTTCAGTGAACAATTATTTTCTTTGAATATTTTACGTGCAAGATTGAACAATTTTGTTTTTTTTTCTTGTAGCCTTTGCAAGTTCGGGACAGTGGGAAATTAATGAAGATAAATAAACTCGGCATTTATGGTCACAATTTAACCAGGAATATTTCCGACATAATTAAAAAGGCACTTTACCTAGAAGAAGCGAGGTTTATATATTTACATTCATTAGAAATTTTATGCATTTGTTTGTATTTCGTCGTCCTCGGCGAGTCAGTGGAAAGCGCATGCGCTAATCCATCTGAGGATCGCAGATTCGAATTCATAACTGAAATTTTAAATTCCTTGTCTTTTTGATGATGGGGCTTTCAACTCTCTGCTACTGTTAAACACGCTTACCGACTTTGATTTGTTATCATTTGCTCTATCTTTAAACTTTGGAAACACATCCATATGCTCCTCGGGTACAGATATTATCTCTTTATACGTGACTTGTGATTCAATTGAACTATTTAAATGTCACTTTATTACAGTGAGCAATGGGATGTTTTTCACACTCAATGAATTTGTTGAATTATTATATTGCCTTCAAACTGTAAAACAAAATCGGTGAAATTATCACATCTGAACAGCTCTACAAATGTAACCTTTCTTAGTGACTTCTAAAATAGTTTAATTTGTAATATTAAGACTCACGAGTTGATATCGGATACATGTTGAGTTCCAGAGAACCATTTCCTTATTGTAGAAAGCGTGCAGCATCGGTGTTCATAGCCACAGTCATCTGGTATTAACTGTTTAGGCAGATACCAATTTTTTCATAGTCAGAAATATCTACATCTATATGTCCACACTGTACATGAATAGTATTTGTCAGTTAAAAAATTGAACACATTTTACAAAGATTTAATACTATTTTCAGAACTGTAACTAGAGATATCGGAGGCGGCGATCCAGAGAGAATGTGTCCACCGAACGTTGAGACATACGTCAGACAAGCTTTCCACCAAAGCGAGAATATTCAATTAAAAGTAGAGAGTGATCTCAGTTATTTGCAAAAGGAGTATCCACTTTTTGCAGCAGTCAACAGAGCTGCAAATGAAATCGAACGACACAGAGGTGAGATAATTTTAATATATTTCAAGATAATAACTGTGATATGAAATGAAATGACTTCTATGTATTAGTAACTAATCATGGAAAATTGCAGAAATTGGGTATGACATTTATTCATATGTCAAGAGTATTCACTTATCAAATTGAAAAATGCCTAAAGGATTTCTTCATGGACAGATTCTTTTTAAGTGCTCTTTGAATCGGGGTATCCGATGGGATCTTTAAATGTAATGATAACATGATCTTTAAATCATCAGCACTATCGGACAGGTTCTGAATTCGAAAGTCTGTTGTTTTTATACTCTGAATTTGAAATACAGTTGGCAAAAAAACAGTGTAGTTCAATCGGTGTATAGATGTAATTCAGGCAATCATTTAAAAACTGCACTATTAATGATTTCATCATTATATTTGACAGGAAGAGTCATATTCCTCGAATATACACCGGCTGATCCTTCAAAGGTGACGGACACTGTTATGCTGGTGGGAAAGGGTGTGACATATGACACCGGCGGAGCTGACATCAAAGCTGGGGGTGTAATGGCAGGAATGTCGCGTGACAAGTGCGGCGCAGCGGCCGTGGCCGGCTTCATGAAAGCGTGTGAAGCATTTTCTCCCGCGCACCTTCGGGTGATCGGGGTAATGTCAATGGTGCGCAACTCAGTCGGGGAGAACTCGTACGTGTCAGACGAATTAATCGTCGCCCGCAGTGGAATCCGAGTGCGGGTGGGCAATACGGATGCGGAAGGTCGCATGATTATGGCCGACTTGCTCTGTCTGATGAGAGATCGCGCCCGCAAGGAGGTCAACCCGCACATCTATAGTGTGGCTACCCTCACGGGCCACGCGATCCGAGCTATGGGGGAAGGTTATGGCATCGTCATCGATAACCACGCGGCGCGTCTCGAAGGTCACAGCGCCCGACTGCAAGAGAGCGGCGACCGAATGGGAGATCCTTTTGAGATTTCCAACTTGCGCAGGGAAGACCTGAAAGCTCACCGCGGCACCTTCGAAGGGGACGACGCTTTGCAGGCCAACAACAAACCCTCCGTCAACACAGAACGCGGCCATCAAAACCCGGCCGGATTTTTGCTGATCGCGTCCGGTCTGGAAGGAGAGCAGGTCAAATATTCGCACTTAGACGTGGCCGGCAGCGCTGGAAGCGCTCCGGCTGAGCCGACAGCGTCGCCTCTTTTGGCTCTGGCCCATCACTACAAATTGATGAACTGAAAATCTTAGTTTTGGGGATTTTTTTTCGGTGTGGCTTTTTTTTAAATATTTATTTTCAATGCTTAAATGAAATATTTTTTCAGTGCTACTGTTCTTTTGTTTTAATTAAATTGCGTCAAATTGAAAATTTTTGTTAACCAATCATATTGACTGACATGTCATGTGATTTGGGATGGAATTCAGAAATTATTGATAATTCATTGCTATTTTGAATCGACTAATGTGATCATATATTTTTATTTTTTATATCTACCTAGGCTTTGAAATATATTTTTTGAATACCTTTTTAACATGAATATTTTTTTTAATATCATTTTGGGGTAGGGATATTAATTTACCATTTAGCATATAATTTTTTAGATAAGTAATTTTGATACATTGTTTTGTGATGTTTTTATATTATTTCAGCTGAAATAATATAAAATGATTTTATTTAAAATACCAAATTTTATTATCATTATATTGAACAAATGTTTTAGTTTCAAGACTTAGTAATTCACATATGATGTAATCTATATTATAAAGGTGCCTAACTTCTTTTGTGATATTGGTATTATTTGAGACTACCAAAAATACATGTGCATTTATCATTAACTGTCTAAAAATCAATCATGTACTTGTCGGCTCTATTTTAGTAAACGAAGCTGTTGAAGTTGAAGTTTACATCCCTACAAAATATGAAGGTTTGCCTGTCTTGATTTTTAGTTATTTATTTCCAGAAATGAGAACAAATTTTACAGTACCTGTAAATGTAATTTAGTAACATTTATTTGATCCAAGCATTTTGTTTTCACTTTTAGCTTGTTTCAATCAATTATGCCTTTTCATTTTCTTTGATGACTAACTACGTTTTTACATATATTAAATAAAGTATTTAACAAAACCAAAAATTTATTGTTATTATAACTCAATAAAGACCAGTTTTACTATACTCACTCATTTTATTCTCTTCTCCAACATCCCTCGCTCCATTATTAAGGCCCATTACGCACTGTCGCAGTTGCTAGGCGACCGAGCCGAACAACTTGACTTAACTCTTGCTCATCATGGATTCGGAAAGACCAAAAAGATTATGAATTATGGAGCGACATTATAGGCATGTCTATTAGAAGTACATTAGTGTGTGAATCACCGCTGATGCTAATGGCGGAACATTATTATAATAATGTAATAATGCTTAACGATGGCACTAACTGTATTCAGTTATTAATGTTGATTCTTAGAATGAGTAACACTAAATTTCTCTATAGGGTCATCATCAGTTTTTTAAATTGAATATTGGAATGGCGGGAAATATGTATTGCTGAGTGATTTGGAATTTGAGGTGACAGGCAATTAATCAGAAGATTTTATCGAGGTATAAGATGGAGTAGAATTTTTTCACCTCCATCAAATTATAATTATCCCATTTGAATTTTTACCTATAGTGAAAACAATCTATAGTGGTATGTTTAGTTTTACTGGAAGTAAAATCCTCATTCGCACCGCAAAAAAGGTGTTTTGCGGTACCCACTCAATTCAGTGATGTAGAAATTAATATAAATCATAATAATATGAAAATTTGAGTAAATACGGAAAACCAAATGACTTGAGGTCAACGAGAAAATGGCATTTTCATATTTTTATGGAAATTACAGATATGGCTGCATTGAATGCATTTATGCTTTTATAGATAGAGAAATAGCCTGATTGGAAACAATATGATAAATATTGTCGAAAATGTATTATAAAAGAGTTGAGATTAGAATTGGCAAAGCCCAATATCATAAAAAAGAAAAATAGCAACAACGAGGCGCTATTGACATTGTTTTAACTAAGAGTTTGTGGTGAGTCAATTCCCAAAACATCAATAAATAATATCTCGTTGGCGTGCCGTGAGGATGCTGTGAGTCCTGTAATTCAATAAACATTCTGCAGTTATTATTGTCAAAACCATGAGTTTGGTATATAGAACAGAAAAATAAAACATTTCTTGTCCCAATTGTCAAATTATACAGTTTTTTCCACAGATTAAACTTTTATTATGTGTTCCTTCAATTTTCTGATTTTCTGATAAATGGTTCCAGTTTTCAAATTGCATATTTTATTGATTTGAATTTCGTGTTCCCCAGAATTTTATTTCTTTACTTGTAACATCTACGGTATTCCATTTGCGGCTGCTTCGTAGTGTTCTAGCACAATAAGTATTTTTATCTATAAAGATTCTGCAAGGTCACACTAAAAAGAGTCCATGAACAAAGAGCGCCTTAACACTTGGTATTCGGGGGTCTCGAACGATAGACTCTAGTCAAAAGCGGGTGTTTTTATCTATTAGC
>JAPMAG010002341.1:0-11231 GCA_036584685.1 Rhyacophila sp. Rhy_31_5
TTTGGCTTAATTCATTTTGACAGAACGTGTATTTAGTTGTGTACATTTTGATTCTTAAATAAAAGCACTTTTCAAAAAACTGAGTGTTATGCCCCTTTACCTAAACAGGGTCGATATGGATCTTCACAATATGAAGATTGTTTTGACAGATTTTTCATTATTACAAGTAGCTCGACTAATTTGGTCTATGTCTCGGTTTCAAATACACATGAAAAAAACTTGTGTATTTTTTCCAGCTATAGGATTCGAACCTAAAATCCTCTGCTCGTGAGTCGGATGCGCTATAAACTCATCAACGAGGGCGATAAGCAATTATCCATATAAAACGTGTAAAATGTAATCGTTTCAAAATTCAACTAATTACGATCAGCTAATTGTAATTGGACGGTAATTATTCTAAATCAGTGGTTTATGAAATTATAAAACTAGATATTAAATATACATAATGTGTAGTTTACAAAATAATCTCAATATAAAATACACGTCTTTTTACGAGTTAAATGCCGTAAGCGAGTTAAATCGCTTAACTTTAAACGCAGTTTCCTAGAGTATGTCGAATATTTTGGATAATTTAAAATGTCAAACATCCAGGGACACGAATTCTTATTAAAAATTAAGCCATGACAGATTAATTTTAAATAATTTGAAAAGAGATAATTGTATTACGTTATATTTTAATTTTAAAAGGCACGCTAGCCAGATTCCGAGATATTTTCGTCTGGTACAGAAAAGCTTAAGCTTCCTGCATCTCCCGGTGAACCTGGTGCACTAATCTTAATAAACTACCCACAGTTAATTAAGATTAGTGACTTCCGATCTAGGCACTGTGCCTCTCAATTACAGAGGAAGAACGTTATAGTTGAGAGTAGTTTTATTTTCTCTTGGCGCACTAGTTATTTTTCTGTAATTAATCAAGAATTACATTTACAATATAATTTGTATACATACAGACTCGTGTCAATGCCTGGATATTATTTCTATATATAATAATAATTAATTTATATTTGTTTTATAGTATTCACATTCTTGAATACATGTCGATAATTTTCTGCGTAAGTATAAAACATGGATGGTGCATAGACCTATACAGATATTTTTTATGACAGTGGTTTGAGGTCATCCATAAACCACGTAACGCTCTTGAGGGTCAGATAGGGGTAACCAATAGTATCTACATGGCGTTACATGAGGGAGGGTTGGTTAATTTTTATTATTACGTAACATTTCTCTCTCAAAAAATGGATATGAGTTGATTGCGAATTTTATTTCTATTTATTTTCCTAAAGTTACGTAGCCTTTGAGAGGAGGGAGGAGGAGGTTCAAGCTGAATATCTATATATGGAAGGTGGAGGGTAAAAACGTAAGAAAAAACGTTACGTGGTTTATGGATTCAAATTCACTCCTTCTGCATATTACGCGAAGCTGCATTCGTCATAGTTTATTGACAATCATATTTATTTTATCAATTAATTTTACAACACTATTTTTTTCAAAATAAAGCAACATCATACGAATGATAATTGTAACACATCTTTTTTATTAATTTTAAATTAATCGAATATCATAATACAGTATAATAAATCGCAAGGGTCTGAGGTCATTCTAGTTTAACAACTACTTGAGAACCAACGCGTGTGTCACGCTATTAGGTCCGTAACATGGCCGAACTGGAGTGCAGGGCACAATACCTCGCGGAAATCGTGCGAAAGTGAGGTTCTAAAAGAGTAAAAAGAAATTTCGAAGAGATGAGCCAGGTCGGCCGGGGGGAGGGGCGCTGGGGCGCAAACGAACGGGGTGTATTGATCAGAACGGTAGCGCACGAAGTACTACGATCCCGTGCTCCTCTACCTCTCCATACAGCCAGCCTGCTAGCTACTCTGGCTTACAAATGATTCGCTCTAGAAAACTCATCATTCAATGTGAAAGAACCATTGTATTTTTATGCTACTGCAATAATTGATGAGCGTGTGAATATATGCGAATAAATCTATTTCGCATAATGGCGTTATGTAATTTATACTACCCTTGACGGAATATCTATCTCACGTGTTCCGTACATAAAAATAGTAAAATAATACCGTCCTCACTTGAATTTCAACTAACCATAGTTAAACAGTGGTATTATTCAAAAAACGAAATAACGATGGAAATGTAACTACTTTGTGGTAGAATTACTGATATGAGTATATCGTCGCTCTACTGGCAAAAGATGTTATATCGAAAATTAATCGTTTTTACGAAATATTGCAGTTTGGTGTACGCACGCTCTATTGTCTAGTAAAACAAGCTTAGCCATATTCCTTGTCCTTTTTCTGTAATATCAAAATATTACTAACAATTATGTTGATATTGAATATTCTATGACTGGCAAAACACATTAAACCAACTAATAATAATTTGGCTGATCAGATTAAGTATTTTGAGGTACATTCTAATTTTGGAAAAAAACTTCTACAAGACTTACAGCCCCAGTTGCTCTAACATGTTATCGTTAAATGCATGTAAGAGACCCAAACTTAAAAAATCAATTTTCTCAAACTATTTTTTTTCGACTAAACGCCTTCTGCCAGAATAACAAAGATATACTAAGTGGTATGTATGGTATCGATGATTTATTTCTTCAGTCATATAATAAAAGTATTATGATATTATGGTGAAATTTATAAGTCTTTCAGGATCAACAAGGGAAACCGGATGTTTCCGGAAAATATTTTTATCGTCTACCTACATGCAGAAATCAGCTGTATAGGCATTATTTTATTTATTTTTTGAGCAAATTGAAAGGCAATTTTGAAAAAATCGTATTGACTTTTTGCAATAATCATTACAGTACGTATGAAACAACTCTTTAAAAATATGAATCAAAATAAGAAATCATTTATATGTATATAGTAAAAAAATACGATAACAAAACTCTATTTTTAAGGGGGGGGATCTAATAAATTTGCTAAATATATAACAATAAATTAGATTCTCAAATTAGCTTATTATTAAAATAATATTTAATAATTTTTAGTTATGAAGCATTAGCGTATTACTTAGAACAGTTTTTGTTCTCAGCATCAAATATGAAAAGCGGATGAGTAATGTTTTGACTTATTCCACCGACCATTCGCTCTGGGCCAATGCTACAGATCATACGGGTAACATGTTTATACATTTGATAGTTGGCATCAGTTGTATTATAAAAATATTAAAAACATAAACTTTAAACATAAAAACAAATTTTAAACTTTATACAATGTATTCACTTTTTATGGACCATTTTTTCCAGGTTTCTGTTAATTACGAACTCATTAATAAGGTATATTTAGCTATTTATGTATAAGTTAATACAGATAATAAAAATATTTCAAATCTATCTACCGCCGAGAGAATCCAAACTACAACCCATGGGCAACTAACTATCCGCTGAACTCCTCGCCTACGCATATAAACATTTACTTATCAAACTAACTCTATTGTTTACGATCATTTTTTTTTTAAATAAACACAATTCTTAGAACATGTATTATATTATATATTTATTGGCGACAAATTTCCCCGAAAAAATATCGCAAGTTCATCGTATATTATTAATGTCGAGCGACACACCCGCCCCTGAGGCCGGTCGTCTTTCTTCGACGCCACATTAAAAACGGGCTAACTTACACCTTCTTATGGGGCCTGTTAATGGTTACTATAACTTCTGGCGTAACTTTATGTCTCGACAATAAAATGACGTGTTGCAATAAATACGAGACGCAGTTATTAATGATCGACGTTGAGCGGTGGTATAAAATTAAGCGTTTCTATCGGCAGTTAACATTTCTCTGAACTCAATCGCTGAAATATTTTCCAACCATACAGCCATCAAACATACGGGTAATTCTGGCATCACCAAAATTAATATTCGATATACCACGTAACATTTTTTCTTGCGTTTTTTACCCTCCCCCCTCCATATAAAACTATGTAGATATTCAGCTTGACCCCCCCCCCTCTTCCTTCTCTCAAATGTTATGTAACTTCTCACATTGAATATGAATGCAATTTACTATCAACTGCTATCCGCTTTTTGAGAGGGAAGCGTTACACAACAATAAAAGTCAATCCACCCTCCCTCTTTCAATACCGTGTAAAGGTTAGTAGTTACCCCGCTCTTCTCCTCAAGAACGTTTTTATTGTTATCTAATATTGTTCCCTCTCAAAAAGTGGATACGTGTTGATTGTTGTTACTTTTTTAAAAATTTATAATGTGGAAAGTTACGTAACATTTGAGATAAGAAAATAGGGGAGTCAAACTTAGTGTTTACATGGTGTTACATGGAAAGGGGGGGGGGTAAAAATGTAAGAAAAAACTTTACCTGGCTTATGGGTGACCCCAAGATTATCCTTTAACAAGCTGTTACCTTATATTTTTTCTTTATTATATCGACTGTGTTTAGGTAAAAGGGAGTAACCCTCACAGAACGAATTTTACAGGACACAAAAAACGTATTTTTATGATTTTAAGTCAGTCACTTTAACACAAACTTGAAGTGTACGATGACCAATAAATTTGTATTTCATTTTCCTGATCCGATATCTAAAAAAGTTATAAAAGCAAAATCATTAAATTTGACATTTAATGGTTTTTCTTTTCCATACAAACTTAGGAGATTGTCTTTTTTTCAAAATCTAAAGCTGAATTGCGATAACAATTCGGCATTTTTGACTTAATTCTTTTTGACAGAATGTATCTTTACTTGTGTATATTGTGATTCTAAAATAAAAGCACTTTTCAAAAAACTGAAAGTTACGCCCTTTTACCTAAACAGAGTCGATATATAATATATTAGCCTAGTCGAATCAAACTAACTCAAATACGGTAATTAATTTGATAACTTTGCTGTAGTATGTTTTTATTTTACTTCTAAGATCCAATATCTTTTCGAGCCAAGCGATTTTTGTTTCATTTTAAAGTATAGAAAGCGTAGTATATTGCACAATTTTCACTATACTGTAACACTTTACGTTGATAATAGTATATTACTTGATTGCTTGCGTAAATTTAGTTAAGTGGACGATGTGCGAAAAGTGTTGTATGTACGCGTACCCCACCCCGTACGGCAACTTCTACGACATTAGTGGGGCAGATATGTTTTGATACACATAATAAATTACGCGTGGGCACGTGAGCACATCCGACCCACTACCGCCCGAGTGTGATTGATTAAGCTCCCACAATTCACGAGCAACGGCAATTAAATCACCACGAAGCGTCCGCCTGAACCTCCAATTGAAAGTGAACCGCCCCGACGACAGTGGCGGCCGGCAGGGTGGCGACCCGCTCGAACAGTAACGTAATGATAAACGAGAACAAAAACAAACTACTGGTGAATTCTACGAGTAAATTATGATCCGAAATTCACAACAAGTGATCGTTGATGAATAATTCCGTAGTAAAATAAATATATTCCTTTAATTTGGTGGTGTTAAAAAAAATGACAAATTCAATTATTTGGAGAAGGACATGCTCTATACAATATATTGTTTTTTTTTAAATTTCATATACGCTCCGAGATGGAGCATATGTGGTCTTCTTAGCATGAAGATTTTCTCAAAATTCATTTTTACGAGTAATAGTTGTTAATTACTAACTCAATCGTTTCGGGTTCGTGTCCTGGCTTCAATACAACTTAATAACCATTTATAAAAATTGAGACCAGCACGGGCCTTGAACTCGTGAATACAATATATCGTAATTTCATAATTATATGCTATTATGATGAGAAATATTAATTACTCCACTAATCTACAGATTGACAACATAAAGCACTAAGAGTTTCCAGTAGAGGGTTTAATCATAAAATAAATTAAAAAATTAAATGAATTTTTTACTACATTCACTTTGAAACGAAGCATATGAATCTTGACAAAGTGAAAATTGTTTTGACAGCTATTTTTTTACGAGTAATAATTATCAATAATTAACTCAAGCAAACTTGTCTACGTCCTGGTTTCAGATGCACGTGAAAAAACCTGTGCAACTTTCGCCACCTACGGGATTTGAACGCCATACCCTGGGCTCGTGAGTCAAATATGCCATCCACTTACATACTAAAATACAATGTAAATAGTATCTAAACTAAAGATACGATTGCATTTTGCGTCAGATAATTTTTCGACGTAACTTCGATAACCGTAGAGCCAATTTCAATAATATTGCTGATAGACTAGAAATATATAAACCAATGTGGGACAATTCGCAGTCAATATTTCAGGCGTCTATTACCAAAAAAAGTCATGTTCATTTTTGGATAGACAATGATTACGGCTGAATAGTATTGTGTATGCCGTTTCAAACGTAGTCTTGGTTTCAAAAAATATCTATGTAAGAATAAACTGTGTGGACTTGATACTTTTTGAAACCAATACTTTGTTTGAAACATCATACCGAATAATATTCAACCATACTCCTTGTCAATCCAAAAACGGAGATGACTTGTTTTATAATAGACGCCTAATGTATACTATTTGAATGAATTGAGCCGGAGCTAACAAATGAATAAATACTACATAATATATTTTACCAAGAAAGATTAACAACGAAAAAGAGTGTTGATTAAAAAAATAATAATCGCAAAACTTAATTTTAGGAAACGCTTGAAAACTGGTCATTATGATGTCTTACATTTTTCGTGTCGAGGAAAATGAAAAAAAATGACATTAAGTTTTTCAATTGTTTTCATACTCGTGAGACCGATTCATAGATTAACTGAATGAATGACAAAATACAAAATATATGCCAATACGTCCGATTTATCCGTCAATGTAATAGTGCCTTCCTACCCCGGTAGCCTACGGGAGCAAGTGTAGGGGGAGGACGTTGGGCGGAGTAGCAACCGCGCTCCACTGAGTATTATTATTGCGCGATCCGTGGCGATGTGGGACGGGGAGTATATTCGACGACCTATATCGATGCAAGCCGCAGCTTTCCGCGATTATAACGACAGCTTTAAACCTTCACTGCTTCACTGTGCAAATTTTCCGCCTTATTTATAACGTCAAAGTCTCTGAGAGTCTTGAATATGAGTACTATTTAATAACAGGTTCGTTTTAATATGTATAAGTAAATTTATCAGACAGTATTATGTTCGTGGTGATTGACACTCGTCTTCTTATAAAGCTAATAACAACATTTATATGAAAATCAAGACACTCAATTGTTCATTTTTGTTGAGACAGGATATATTATTATATCTCTGATAAGAAACTTAACAATGTATTTTTAGAAAACAATTAAAAGTTTCAAGTATTTATGATATTTACATTTCATGTCTTGAAACTACACTTCCTTTTGAATGTTTTTTCCTGAGTTACTTACTATAAATTAAGTACATATTTGTACATCAAATTAAGATATGAAATATTTTACAAATCTAAAATATAATTAAACATTTCTTTTAACCATATCCTCTCCGAAATAAAGCACATGGATCTTCACAATGTGAAGATTGTTTCGATTTTATCAGTAATAATTGTCAGTTATTAACTCAACCAATTTGGTCCATGTCTTTGTTTCAAATGCACATAATATATAGAAATAACTTGTGAAATTTTTCCAGCTATGGGATTCGAGCTCTAGAACCTTGGCTTGTGAGTCAGATGCACTATCCATTCAAATACGATGGCGACTATATGAACCGTCTAGTTACAAAAAGCAATAAAGGCACATTTCAATATTTTCGGCAAACAATGTGTTTATGTTTCAAGATCAAATTTTGCTTTACGTTAAGCTTCTTTTTTTTCATCGTATTCTATGATTAATATAATAAAATAACGGTTTTTATTAGCTGATAAACTTCAAAATGAAATACATATTTAAATACGCACAGAATCAACCAGATTTGAAATATTCCAATTTTTGAACATCTCGCTTTTTTTAAAATTTTAGTTATTGTACCTGCTTTTTATTGCGGTATGATACTGACTCATTTTAACCGACTAAGTAGCAGGAACGAGTTAACTCACACAACCTGAAGCGTAGTTTTTTAGACAAATTTGAAAAAAAAAATGATAATTTCAAACATGAAAACGCAAATATATGACTATAATATGATTATTAAAATCAATGTCATGAAAAATAAACATTCGATATACTTTTAAAAGAAACATTAAGATTCTATTTTTGCTTTAAAAATTCACAGATTACCGGGTCGTGACATTATGTTTGGCACAGAAAAGGTTAAATAATATTTTAAAAAAAAACATTTCATTAACATTGCTTTAGATGCTTAAATCTACTTTAAATTAAACAGATTCAAGAGCTCGTATTGAATATATTATTTGCAAATGCACATAGTAAGCTACGATATAGAAAATAATTAGTTAATTTACTTTCATAGTCTTTTAATAACTTTACTACGTAATATAAATTCATTGAATTTTCATTTGAAAATGTTATACAAGCACTCAGATTGGCATCATAATACGTAAAATTAAGCAAACTGAGTCATAAATATAGTATCTAGTATATAAATCTGTTTTGTAAAATCAAAGAAGTTCATTATTGTTCAAATACTGTGAGCATACTAAAATTTTACCTCAGAATTTCAAACTAGATAATATATTGTTTCGAAGGCGGACTATATATTGTGTCGTGAAATTCTTAAATAAACAAAGCATTACTACAATCGTGCGTAAAACAAAAAAAATATCCTTTCGCTATATCCTTAATTGTATAAAAGGCCAAAAGGAACGTACCGTGGTGTGTTTTTTGGGACAAATCTTTTGTACTGTCGAAAACAGTATTGTCAACAAAAAAAAGGGAAACTTAGAGGGATCGAAAAGCTTCCTCTTTACTGTTTGAAGGATCTGCCCTCGATGCTTGTATCAACCTCGAACACTTTCTGGTCTCAAAAGAATAATTTTACTTTAAAAAAATCTTATTTCGACGATGATGTTGAAAAAATGCAATGTAATACAAAAAAAATGTTATTTCACTGAAGTGAGTTTCTCTTTCACTTCTATATCTATGTACTAATAATTTGCAAGAAATTTGTTTTACATACCCATATTGCTACACATGATGATGTTTACTGACGTAATTTAAAAATGAACCGTAATTGTGGAAAAAACATATTCATAGTGTTTTAAATAAACAAACTTTGAAAGTGTTAATAAAAGTTACATTACTGACTAGTTAATACTATATTTTAACGAAACAATTATTTTATATTAACTCAACAAAATCATTGTATAAAAGATTAAACTATGCAATTAAGCTACTATAATTACGAGTATTTGGATAATTGACTGTATCTGTGATAGCACATGAATAAAAACTGTGCAATTTTCATCAGCCTAGACCTTCAGCTCGTGAGTCTGATGTGCCATCTACTCACATGCAAAGGCTTTCTTTCATGTGTATTTGTAACCAGAACATGAACCAGATTGGTTGAGCTATTAAGCTGTTAATTATTACTCGTAAAAAACCTGTCAAAACAATCTTCACACTATAAATACCCATATTCTTTGTAAGAAGCGAATATCGTTAAAAGAAATCTGTAATTATCGTAGGTATATTTTCATTTTTAACCAATTTTTATTTTAAAGTCTGGAAATTGTTTACGTTTTCAACAAAAAAATATGATAATTACGTATAATCAATTGTCACTTTTATATGTTTAACATATTAAATTATCTACAATATTTTTTCATTTGATGTATTTTATAACTGAAAATTAATATTACATTCAGACTATAAAGCGTTCTGCTTGGTATTCAGAGAGTTATCAAATCCTTTTATGCGAGGTTTCTTATATTCAGCTTCGTTAAATTAAGCATTCTTACAAACAAGCTCAAAGATGAGTAGAGGTTACAAAACTGAGCTGACGTAATGAATATTTCGCCACAAAGGAGTAACATTGAAGATAAATTTAAGATCCGGCTCACTTGAACCTTTTTATTATTCTCGTTGAATTATTATTATTATTCCTGTAAGCATTTATACATTTAATGTCAACGAATTATTAATTTATACGCATTAGTTGTTCCAGGAAGAAAATTTAAATTTCGAAATAAGAATTTTAATTAGAACACAGAAATAATAAAAATAAAAACAAAAGAAGAACAATGAAACATCAATTTCTGAACTTTGAAATTAGAATAAAGTTTCAAAAAGCTTTCTTTCATTTACGTAATATCGCCTATATGAAGCGTCTAGTTACAAAAAGCGATATAAGCACGTTTTAATATTTTCGGCAAATAATATTTTTACGTTATACAGGAAATCGACTTTAACATTGTAAACACATTATTTTTGTCAACATTTTATATAGAAAAGTATGTTTGGATCGGACGTCGCCCTCGTTAAGCTAGTTGGTAGCGCGTACGGCTATCAAGCGGAGGTCTCGGGTGCAAGGCCCATGCTGGTTGCATTTTTTTCAAATGTTTATTCATTTGTACTGTAACCAGGACACGAACCCGAAACGGTTGAGCTGATAATTGACAATTATTACTCATAAAAAAACTGTCAAAACAATCATCATATTGTGAAGATCCATGTGCTTTGTTTCGGAGCGGATATGGTTTAAACAAAAAAAAAGAATGTTTCGATTAATTTCTGGCTAAAAGTTTTGTTCAAAACAAAATATATAAAATCGTCAGTAAATCGCACATTGCATATTTGGATTTATGTCAATTTTTTTGTAAAAACTCTACTGGACTGAAAAAATTGCGAAAGAGAATTACACCAAAGAATGAATGCTTCATTGCACTCTTGAGGCATTTCAAGTCCCGTCTGCACTCTACAAAGAATACACTTTACAAAACACTTGTTGAAGCGATAAAGATACTTCAACGGTAAATTCGTAAAGAAAATTTGTAGAGTACTGAAAATAATATAGTACTAACGTTCACTAATTTGGTTAAGTGAAATGAAGAATCACAGGAAAACTGACGAAGAAAGCAATGTCTTAGGAAATTCATAAAAGTAAAGCAGTTTTAGAGTTAAAAACTCTCACATAAGTTGTTTTATGACTTTTACATTCTCGTACTCCGAGCATCAAATCGGCACACCACATACTATCGAAATATGATATCATTGCAAGAGTTATCGATGCTAGCAAAAATCTTTCAGAGATAATTTATAAACAATGAATGCGTCCGGAATATACATCGCAATGATTTGAAAGCATTAAATCTGAGAATAGTGCCAAAGTGAACATGATTTGGTGCCAAAAGTGAGTAAGATTGTTACGTATAAA
>JAPMAG010002347.1:0-11226 GCA_036584685.1 Rhyacophila sp. Rhy_31_5
GATCTAACAAAATTGTTCAAAACGATCCATTGGTTTTGTTAATAATTTCATTGGTATTTCTTTTATTTATTAAAATATTGTCAAAAAACTAACCTGAGATAGTTGGGATAATTGAGACATTGCAATATATAACTGTGTTACGATATTCAGAAACAAACTATTTTTGATTTGTCAAACAAGTTATTGCTGTCAATTTTTATGTAGTCAAGTATGTAATGGTATTTGAGTAGAACATTTGACATGACACAGAGCGGATAACAATTACTATTAATATTAATAGACAGATTAGAAAATCATCTGTATATGACAGTTCAAATTTATGTACTGATTACATTATCATTAAATTCAATCGTTATGCAAAATGTATCAATTATAATTTGGTGCCAAATTCAATATAATCGATTATATAAAATATTAAGGTCTTAAAAAGAACCACGCGTACTAAAATGTCTTTGATATGTTTGAAATTTATTAAATGAATCCAATGAAACGCATCCAACGAAAATTGTTAGCTCCCGGTCGTGTTTCACAAATTGTTTTTCATAAATGGTCGACTGTATTTGAAACTGAAATCATTTTCCATCAAATTGCAATGATTTTGTCATTTGCACAACGCATGGGGGCTGATTATTTTGTCCAATCAAGAGACGCGTTATCGAGCAAATATCAAAAAGAACTTTAGACTTTCTCTTCTCAATATATTTCCTGTAAACCAGCGATGTTAAGAAAATGAAACAATAGAAACAATAGAAAAAGACAAAAGCTGGTCAAAAGTACACATGACGTGTAATGAATAATTATCGGTAACATGAGAATGATTAACACATCAGAATATTATTATCATTTAGCATGCCTTTCATAAGAGTAAACTGTTTGAACTTGAATATTTCAAAGAATACATTATATTATGTCAAAACTAATGCAAAGCAATCATCCAATGAGCAGATATTACCTCATAGTAAATGTATCAAATTTCTATTCACTATCAATACAATACGGCTGAGTTCACCATATTTTGAATTGAAGCATAACATTTTTTGAAATAAATAAATTTTCTTTGTTTTACAACACTTTAATGACCTTGGTATATCTTGTAAGCTTTAGAATATGAATTAAAATACTATAATACATTTAAAGGTTTAATATTAAAATTTAATTGACAACATATATTTGAAAACCTGATTTTTTTGTCATTTGATAAAATGCATTCAATAAAATTCTTTGATACTGACATAAATTTAATACAACAAATAATCATTTGATTAATTAAAGAATTACAAATTTGAGGTTGAATATGCATTGGAAATAGCTTTAAATATTTTTGTTCTTCTAAATTTAATTCCTAGTGAAGTAAATATACAAAACACCCAATAATAACACCAAAGTTGTAAAGTGGATTACATTAGTTTTAAAAAGTTTATTGTTAAAAAAAATGATTTCAAATAATACAAACAATCTTTAATTCTCAAACCCACAATGTGTAAAGAAAATATACAAATGCACCATAAATATTTATTGATGACGAATGAGTAATTAATTGCTCCATACAGTATAAAACTTGAAATTTTTTCAATCTTATGAAAGGACACAAAAATGATAATAAATGTATCATGCACAAGAGGCTAGTAACTAAAATGCCATATGTACAGCAGAAAAGCAATTACGGCGATTATTAACCATTGGCGCCGAGCGACCGGTAGAAAATATCACCAAGCGCCGTACCAAGTTACTGTAGCGTAAAGCATATGTCATATTGGCACCGAGGACCAGCTGCACAGTAGTAAGCCAATCGCGTAAAGATCCAGTCATGCAGCTTTCATATAATTATTTCTCGACTAATTTTATTAATTGTAAACTAACCGTCCCGATTTGAATCCATTATTTGAAGCGTGTGACAATATATAAAGCAAGAAAGTTACAAAAGCACAGATAACTAGGTGCGATACAGAAGAAGAGAAAAATACACACAATTAAAAGGAAGGGATTAGGGAAAGAATAAAACAAAATGTATAACTGATATATTTGAAGTAAGCAATCGCAATAATTCATCCACTCTTTATGGATTATTGAAGTAAATTTTTTAATAACGAAGCTTCATAGAGGTCACTAAGTGAAATACTAAATAAGCAAGAAAATATGTTATAATAATTATGGTATATAGATAGACTTGAAGTACATATTTTTATCAAAAATATTAATGAAAAGCATTAAAAAAAATATGAGCATAAATTATATTTGATATGAATCATTTTTTTATTAAACTTTCTCTACTTTTATTAGTTTTTTTTCCAATAATGAAAAAAACAATTATTACAAAATACGAGAAATAATCTAATAATGTATTTTGCTGGCAAACAGTAAATTATAAACAGGGTCTTTGTATTTTTTAACAAAATGCTTGCTCAATCAGTAATTATGTAGGCAATAAACAATTGTGACCGATCAGTACAAAAGATACGGAACTCACTATACTAAAATAGATACTGTATGGTCATATATTTATTATTTAATTTTAATAATACAAAATTAATAATGTCCATTATGTAGTCTGCCTTTCATTGATAAAAAAAAGTAGAAAAATCAGTAATTTTCCAATTTTATCAATTTAAGTCTAAGCGGAGAGTATGCATCTTCACAATATAATGACTGTCTTAAGAGTTATATTGTTTCTGTTATTTAATTATCAGCTCAACTCTTTTGGTTTACATCGTACGACTGAAAGAGACATATTTATTTTTGTCTAGTTAATAAACTGTTGCAAATTAAATAAGACATCGTCTATTCAGTTAAATTTAACAAGAATTCTTAACATATATAGTAGTGAATATTGAAGATCAACTGAAAAAGTCTGTAAGTTACAAAAATGAAGCAATGAATCAACTTTTCACTAATAATGTAGATAGCATTTTTATTTTAACAATTCGGATGTATTCTGCTTACTTTTGAAGCTTAAAATATAATTATACTTGTTATTATAACTACACTATAAATAGCAAAAATAAATGATAATGACAATGACATAAATATTTTTACTATACAGGAGTGAAATTGTTTTGTTTTTTTATTAATTTGGCACAATGGTAAAACATTTTGTTTTTATTAATAATTAAATAAGATGACAATATTGATGCTGCTATAATTCCCAAGATTCAACCCACTCAATTAATGACATCTATGAAATATATATTTAAGCACTGTTATAAAAATAAATTTTAACTACAGTTGGTATCGGATTTTATTATAAAACAATATTATTGCAAATGTAATTAATTTTTTTAATATAATACTAGTAAAAAAGTGTCTGAAATCATTAAGTTATTAACGTAAAGTTGAGAAACTTTATTTCATACGAATTTCAAGGCTACTCTTTAAGTGAGTTTTTTACTTTATTTGATACAAAGTCAGAGCACGGTAGCTAGATTACGGTCAAGGCTCAGAAGATACATTTCACCTTTGATATTGGAAACATACCGATCTTTTAAATAAAAAAATATTTTTTAAAAGACTTAATAATAGAATGATGACTGTAAGTTTTGTATTCATAGTCATTCTTGGACATTTCACTCTTGTATATAAAAAAATGCAACAACTACGCTATGCAATTGTAATATAGAATTAATAAAACTGAACAAAAGCAACAAAACAAACCTTTGTGGTCCTTCGTCGGGCTTCTGATAATCTTCAATGAACTTTTTGCCATCGGTATCATCATCGGTATGATTCATAAGAGGCTCCAGCTCTGTAGCGCCGCCTGTGTCAAAGTTTTTTTTAAATGATACAATACCTCGTTTTATAAGTTATATGTGTATCGAGAAATTTTCTATATTATATAAATGTCATAACTGTGTGTGCACGGGTTTTTACAATGCTAAAGGAAGATACTTTTTCTTCCACTACAATACAGAGAATATGGACCGTTACAAAATAAAATGATGTCATTAATGCAGCATATGGCACGTTTGTGTAACAGAAAAGAAATATATTTAAAACTTGAGTACAAGAAAAAATACCAAGGAATTTTGGTTGTTGAAAACGCAAAGTTACAAAAACTTTCTAATTAGTGTGTACAGTTGGCATTCAGCGTCTGAATCTCTGCAGTACATCTGAGAGGAAAAGAGCTAGAGCCTAGTAGTAAGCCTTGTTTGCTATATCCAGTGGTGTAGTTACCTCATTGCAAAACCGTACAAGGGAGGACGAAGGCCCAAAATCTCCAAACATTTCTTACTACGCCACTGGCTACATCAATATCCATAACGACATCAATATTTTTTTCTAAAATAATGATCTGTTCATACCAATACATCCCGTTTATAAACGAGACTTGCACTTTTATTAATTGTTTATAGTTGGTTTATGTAGTGTCGTAAGATTTATTGTTGCATCAAACTAAAGAAACAAACTTTTTGTATAAATATAATGTCAAATTGAATGTGTATTTAAAATTTTACCCCCAAATATAGAAATATTATCTATAAGTCTGAAATTTCGAATGCCTATCGAAAAGTGTCAAAAGAATTCCAGACATAATGTCTTTAAATATTTGAGGCTATTAATGGCAAATACGGGTCGGGTCGTTCATAAAAACATAATTTCTGGCCAAATGTGTTTTATATAATAGTAAGACTGAAATCTGAAACGGTCGACCTAACCCGAGATGGTTGAGCTAATAATTGACAATTATTACTCTAAAAAAAACTGTCAGAACAATCTTCACACTGTGAAGATCCATATGCTTCATTTCGGACCGCATATGGTTAACAGAAAGACTGAAAGAATTAAATTATTATATTTTGCTCACACCGAGTTTCATGCTGCTATTTAAAAAATATTTTTATTATTGTACACAATGATGTTTCAAATTATATTTTTTCAATAAAGTACAATGAAACGTGTTTGTAAATAATACTCACTTATTCAATTAAAATTATTGTAATCCATATATTCTTTACGGAAATACCAGGATATGGTTAAAAAAATACTAAAATTTGTACATTATCAAAAGAGAATTAAATATTGATCTCTTGACTGTTGAATTATGAATACTTTTATTTTGATTTCTTTAAATAATTAGAAACGTATAAGATATTAAATTTACATTGAAAATAATTTTGATGACACATACTTCATGTGGCTAGTCACGGAATTTCTATTTGTGATGGACAAGGTAAAAAAACAAACTAAGGTCGTATACAATTTATTTTGGTACGAGTGTTAAAAATGATACCTTCTGCAATGCGTCGCCTGGCTCCTCCCGGCTGTGCAGCTTTTAGAGTACCCATTGAGACACTCTTCCGGGGCGCCGTCTCGCCTCCAGTGCCGGCTCCGGATGTAGCCCCTGCGCCTGCGGCCGTGGGGTCTTCGCGGGGCCACGCGAATTGATTCCTGTACTCGCTGCCGCTACGTTTCTTCTCAGCTATAGAGGGAGATGTCGCCTTAAAGAAAAATAGCATTATTACGAAACTGTTTAAACTTTCTCAGGTTGCGATGTTTTCAGAAATTCAATATTGCTGATTCATTCAAATAATCTCTCAATCTCTTCGTTTAGTGGTCGTTCTCTTGCCCCATACAAGTATCAAATATTTATAAATTATGTATAAATTTTTTATATATTTCAGAAGTGTATTAATATTAGAAATAATTTTTATTTATTGTTTAAGAGTAAGTATCAAAGTATCAAAAAGTACACCAGTAAAAAACTATTGTGTAAAACAACGGTCACTATACCACGGCCCGCTGGTCGAATTCGGGCCTTCAAATATTTTCATCTGGCCCCTATGTTTGTTTTACACATTCAATGTAAATTAATGTTTTTAATAGGATTTCAATTAGAATATTTTTCGTCAGGTCCCCCATGTTCTTAAAAATTTCAATACGGCCAGTTTCTCATAAATTTTGGTGACCCCTGGTGTAGAAGATGCACTATAAATACAAACACAAAAATAAGAGAAAACGTGCATTTATAATCGTCTCGTTAGGCTAGTGGATAGCGCGTACCGCTAGCAAGCAGGAGTCACAGGTTTGAGGCCCGCGCTGGTTGCAAAAAAATTAAATGTTTATTCATTTGTATTTTAGCCAGGGCGTGAAACGGTTGAGCTAATAATTGACAAATATTACTCGTAAAAAAACTGTCTAAACCTAAACCAATCTTCACACCGTGAATATCATCTATTATATATGCTTTGTTTCGGAGCAGACATGGTTAAAAGAAAAATATGGTTTTGTCGTATACTTGCAATGCGGATAGACGAGAAAAACACGCATATTTTGTGTAATTTTTAGCTAAATTCATAAATTGTGTTATCATTTATAAGAAAATAAAAACATATGCTAAACTTTACTATTTTTTCCCGCACAGTGCTAACATGTAAAATATAAATGCTAGTTTTTTTATAATCTAGTATTTATAACTAGTTAATTATACTCGGTTTGTAGAAAAGTTCCATTACAACAATGAAAAACTTATTTTGCTCGCAAAGAATAATTTGACAGGAAAAGCAAGATCAATTTGGATAAAGATTGTTGTAGAATTTATTATCCCGTGGGAAAGTGATTTGTCATTCTTAAACTAGATTATGTTTCCGACAGTTTATCCTCGAGGACGAACTCAAATTAAGGAAGGGGTAGTCACTGTGTCCCCTTTGTTTTACACATCTTTTCACGATAATAATATTACGGTTTAATCAAATTTTTTTATAGAGCTGTATTGCACTCGTAAATGAGTGGATAGTGCATTTGACTCATGAGCCGAGGGTGTAGGGTTCGAATCCCTTGTAACTTATTCTTGTAATTTTGTACTTAAACTTGTAATTCATTGTAACTTACGGTGATAATACAGCTCTTTATTTTAACCATATCTGCTCCGAAACGAATCATATTGATCTTCACAACGTGAAGATTGTTTCGATATTTTTTCACGAGTAATAATTGAGGCGTGTATTTCCAAAGTGAACTTATTCCACTTCAACAAATTTGTGGTAAATTCCATAAAACTGTTTACGGTGTCGATATTGAAAAGTGGTTTTATTTGACAATCACAATGTACACAACTAAATACACGTTATGTCAAAAGGAATTAGGCCGAAAATACAGAATTATTATCGAAATTCGGCATTAGATTTTGAAAAAATAACGACCTACTAAATTTGTGTGGAGAGGAAAAATGCATTAAACGTCAATTTTATTCATGTTTCTTTAAGAACTTTCTTAATTACCAGATCAGGAAAATGAAGCACTAATTTATTGGTCATCATGCACTTCAAGTTTGTGTCAATGTACCTTTGGGTAAAAATCATTAAAAAACATTTTTTGTGCCTCCTGTAAAACTTGTTCTGTGAGAGTAAATCTCTTTTGTCTAAACACAGTCGGTATGTGTTGTGTTACAACTATTCTATAACAATAAAACAGGTAAATACTACGAAATTATTCTGTTTTCTACTATATTAGTTTATGTCTACATATTGAATGAAACTTCTCCAAAAAAGTATGAACGTAAATGTATTTGTAAATTTAATACACTGTAGTGACATCTATCTGCACATAATAAATCATAAAGAATTTATTTTCCTGAGGTCGCGTAGAAATCCAAACATCGATGACAGAATATTGAAAATTACTGCGCACACATATTTCAAGAGTCGTATGAAAACACGTTAAACGCGACAGATATGAAATCCCTAGATACTTCTATTTGGGTTAGGATCCACCATAGTTTTGACGCATGGGCGGACGAAAAAACCCCCCGGCGCTGATAAAATGACATAAAAAGACAATCCGGCGTACAGAAAAAAAAAAACAAATTGCTCCGTACAGTTTATTGTTCTCGGGAAATATTTTGGCTTAAAGAGAAAAATTGGAAAGAAAAGTGTCACCGACAAACAAAAATGATACGTACAGATTCCAAATTAAATTGGCCACCGTACAAAAGCGTTTTTCATGTGACTTTTGCAATTTTGAATATTTATAAAAATTTACTTTATAAATTAGACTTCGTTTTGCAGCCAAGATTCGGCGGCTCGTGTATTTTAATAACAAAACAAAAAATGTATCTAATCTTTGTATAATTACTAAAGAAATGCAATCTTTGAAACAAATTCTTCTAATCATATCCGCCCCAAAAGAGTGAAGATTGCTTTGACAGATTTTTAGCGAGTAATAATTGTTTGTTATTAGCGCAAATAATTTGATCAATGCCGTAGTTTCAAATGCACGTGAAAATATCTGTGGAATTGTTGCCAGCTACAATGACCTGTATAAGTTGGATGCGCTATCCACTCACTTACTAGGGCTACATTGGAATATATATAGACATAATATTATACCATGTTTTCCCAAAAATAAGACCTAACTACACCATATTTTTTAAGGATGGTTTTAATATAAGGCCTACGCAAATAAGACCTAGTAAAAATACATACACAAGCGTTTTATGACGTTGGTCATGCGGTTATATTCGCAATCAACCAAAAGGGAATGCGTCTGGCACAGCTATATTTAGCTCCAAGCGACGATACCTACTTTCTTACACCGATTCGACGAAGAGTACAAAATGATTGTATTCAAATAAATTAATGTTCTGATTTTGATGTTTTTTTGGACATATTTTGATTTCTTTTATGTTATATTTTATTTTATAGTATACTTTATTATTAAATGAGTAAATATTATATATTGTACTATTAAATAGATTTTAAAAAAATGATAAAGTACTAAAGCATAGATTTTTTCAATTATTTCCTTTGCGTGATGAGAACATAAGACATTATTTTGTCTTTTTGGGGATTTCCCGTAAACTGTAAGCTTTATCCAAAAAATAAGCCTTAATATGTTTTCTAGGTGCAAAATTAATATAAGACCGAGTCGTATTTTCAGAAAAACACGGTGTCTACTTTCTCTACCGTAATACCACCAATATATTGATAAATTTGTAAGGGGAATCCCATAGTAATGTCGATTTTTTTGCTGTTCGAGTACGTCAACTCAAATATTAGTGAATTACGAATGAATTCCGTTCATGGCGTTTATTATATTTTTATTCGTTACTGGTTATCGTATTTTTTAGCATCTACATGTGAATTGTATATATGGGTGAGTAATTTTAGTCACAAAAATGGATTAAAACCAAGTATATATCTGCATTGTTCAATGCTTTTTTAGAGAACGTTTATACCGGGGGACACTAAAAATAAAAGGAGGGTCGTACAGACCGTGCTATATAAAATGCACGAATTACGCCTATTTTCATTGTTCATTATTCATGCAGAGTATATTATAAAATCATGTATTTCTATTGTCGCGACACATAATTAAAATAATCACTTTACTGACATCTGAAGCGTCTAGTTACAAAGAACGATATAAGCACATTTCAATATTGTCGGCAAATGATGTTTTATGTCTCAAAATCAAATTTTGTTTTATGTTAAGATTCTTTATTTTCATTGCATTCTATGTTTAAAATAGAATTGTATAACGGCGAGTATTAGCTGATACACTTTAAAGTGAAACAAATATTTAAATGCTCGCGTAATCAACCAGATTTCAAATATTCCTATGCAGGAACATTTCGTTTTTTATTTTTTTCAAAAGTTTATGTCAGATTTTGGAACATTAAATTTTCACACATAGTGTAAAATTATGCCTAGAATGCGAACGTATTTTTTCTTGATTTCGACAAAATATGTTTATATCGCTTTTTGTAACTAGAGGCTTAATCTTATCCATAGTCCGTTCAGAAATTTGCGCCAATGAAACCTGTACTGTAAATTTGCTTAAGAATAGTGGGTGCTTTTTTTGATATTCTTTTAAGGATTTTACTTGTATTTATTATATTATTTTAAAAAATACAAACAAGTTTGATAAAAACCTCTCTCGCGTTGGATTTGACCCGCAGGCCGTAGTTTTGGGATTTCTGGATTATAAAATATATTTTATTACGAGACGTGGTTGTATTCTGGTTTATAGTTTACTATAGGCAACGAAAAATATAGTCGTTTTCGGTATTTCGTGTCATAAACAGTTCTTTGCGTAACAATATTTTCCATAAACTGTTACGATCGTTTTTGAAAGTCGTAAATCAAGAGTTTCTATGAATATTTATTTTTACCGTTATATAAAAGGAAGGTGATCTTATAAAAGCTTAAAAAGTTAATGTAACCTTTATTTATAAGAAGAGTCAGTTATTATCGACCCAAAAACGAATGTTTATTTAAGAAAGTCGTAACATCCTCGTTTCATGCTTAGCGACTAACTTGAGAAGTTGAGCGATATAATTCAGTACAGAGTTTATTGTACCTACTATGTTTTTGACTAATGCACAATAGTTAAATAGTGCTGCAACCATAACAAATAAAAAAAGCTGGTGGTGGAAATCACAGGAAATACCATTGATTTTGTCTACACTTCGTAATTTCTGTCTTGGGCCAGGCGTGCGCTTGCGATTTATAATCGAATTTTTAGTCGCCCAAATACGAAATACAAAAAGCTGCGTTTCAATAAAAAATAATACATATGTTCCTTTATGGAAACAAAACAATCGCGCGATTATAAAACGCAAGAGCACGCCTAGCCGTACATGTAGTTAGTTTTAAATTTCGTTCTGCTTTGCCTTCCCTAATGTTAACATTCGAGGGATTAGAATTAAACGTTATCTACAAAAAAACGTATTTAAAAAAAATGTGATAATGATATTTTACGTTCTTGGCTACATAACTGTTAAGCAACGGTATGTCAATCTTTTCTAGTTTCTTCTTAAATGTCTGTAAAGTTTAACTTAATTAGATAAAGTTGCCTTTGTTTTATATCAAAAGACTGTATAAGCTGTTAACGTTCTTGCCACAAGAAAAATCGAATTTTCAAACAACGACAGATTATAATATTTGAACATTAGGTTTTAAATAAACATCTAATTTGTTGAGTCTTTTGGGTCTTTAAGCCTTCGGATTATTAAGTTGACAAGTCGAGGGCCTTTTATATTGCGAAACCCGGGGCAACAGCTTCTCTTGCCCCTTCCCCGCCCCTTTTATAGACCCTGCTTATTTGTACATTATCAGAAAACTGGAATGCTCGAATTTTGATTCAAAAAAATGCTTATAAACTTTGATTTATTATTGTAACTAACCATTTATTCTTTTTCTTTCTTTTAACCATATCCACTCCGAAACGAAGCATATGGAACTTCACAGTGTGAAGATTGTTTTGACAGTTTATTTTTTTACGAGTAATAATTGT
>JAPMAG010002348.1:0-10125 GCA_036584685.1 Rhyacophila sp. Rhy_31_5
ATCTCAAAATCATATTTTTAGACTTAGGCCGGTTTGGAATATCAATCTTCAATTGATTTCGTGATTTTTAATACATGCATTACTGCACTAAAACCTTTTTCTACTAAATACGATGAAGGAAATGCTATTATGGGTAATTTTACTTCTTTTCACAGAAGAGGGTATCGATGGCGAAAACGAACTCAAAAACCACCATAAATCACATTGATTGAATATTATTTTGGCCTCAGTCATTTTGTAGCTCAGAAAATTGCCCTTTTAAATTTTTACTGACACTTTCTACGTCTAATAAAAATGGATTAATTTACCGAGCTGGTATTTACAAGTTACTGAAAGTCTTTGAATCATATTATCATATCTTCGATGTGACAACAGTATGTTTCCGAATCAGAATCCTTGAGCATATATTATTTTAATTGTTGTAAAGAAAAAAACTGATGGTATTCTCGCCGACAAAGATTATTTTATGAACGCCCCCGCCAGACCTCTAAAACGCCCACCAAGGGGCGCTGGCGTCCCGGTTAAGAATCACTGGTGTATACCATTATACTCGTAAAATCCGACCACTCCGATTTCACCACTGTTTATGATCATTTTCGATGTATCTCTTGTCTTTATACAGGTAAAAGCGCAAATCTTTTTGTCAATTTTCAACAAACGTGACATTCTCAATTCTCGATGAGAAGCACAAGGACGTTCATCAATACTGTGTCTCACTACATCATCCTTTCTGGCGTATGTCGGCTACGATGTCGCCCAGATTTTGCTTCATCTCACGGTGTATGAAAATTATCAAAATTATTCATTACGCGCTGACTGGTTGACTTGGTTGGCACATGATTGACACCAAAAAAAATCACTCGATTTTCTTCGCGTACTCACAACTGAACAATTATTTAAATAAAATGATTTAATAAAATTCAAAACATTGTTGCGGCGTTAGATGCTCCATAATAAATTGTTATCGGCCACTCTCTATGACTGTTAAATATCAACTGAATAATGACAGCCAAATTAAAATGGGGGCCAAACAAAATCGGCCTGAACTATAAAATGCACTTGTCCACACAAAATTTAACACAAAAATCATACAACAAAGTGTGTTATGAATGTATAAAATCATTTTTTAGACGACCCGTTCACTAATAAAACATTTTATTATACTGAGTGCATGTGTCGATTGAAATTAAATATGCCGCAATACTTGGAAGATGAATTATTTTTATATCAACGAAAGAAACAAAAATAGCAACGCATGCTTATATATGTACAAAATGCATATTATACACCTAGAAAAATTCGTTTATAATAAAACAGAATGCGCTTTATCAATATTGCTTTTATATATCGTATATGATGATAATGATTACTGTCAATCTCTAATCAATATTAATAATAAAAATAAATGTTATTACATATTATACAAGATAATGTAATTTGTCACCAGTTCTAATGATTGATTCTACCTCAATTCTAACAAACACTGAATTACCTAAATATCCCAAGACATAATACTGCTTGAGCCGCTAAAAATAAACATAAATTTTGAATATGCTAAGATTTGATAATATTTTCAAAATGATATTTTTTTTTCTTTCTTTGATTGATATTATTAGGAATGTGTGATTTCCGGGTATTTTTCAATCTCAACAGTGTCAGTTATTAGTTCGAGGGTCAATGTTTTGGGCACATATTTTTTTAAATGTTGGTATTTATGTTTAACATTTTAGCATTTTGTAGGAATACATAATAAATTGTCGTATCAGTTTTTATTCACGTAGATTATATACAATTTATTAATTACGCAAAAAACGGGTTTCCGCAAACAAACATTAATTTTTCACTCTTATGACAATTTGATATCATTTTTCTCCTAACAAATGGCAAATTGTTATACCTCAAGACAGCCAAAGAAAATGCCACGCAGGCCGCAAAGTTAAATCATGTTCATGATGTATGAAATTTCGGATATATCGCAAAATGTTTAAAATACATGTCTAGTTATGCACAGGAGTAACTAATTTAATGACACGTCATACTGCATTATCTTTATACTTCCAATGTCAACCATAAATAAAAAATAATCATTATCTTTTTACTACACGATCAATTCACATAACTATTTCGTATCTGAAATAGGGATTACATGTTTAGTTTCTTAAACACATGATATGTACATAATTGTTTCAGACTTATTTTTAGCTAAGATACCCACAGTGCATTGGACACAACTGCATGGTGCACGCATTACTTCAGAGCAAAATTGAATTACACAATTGGAGAATCACCAAATATACTGCAAAAATATTGACTATTGCAGCTGTTGAAACATAAATTTTTGAACGGCTTAACTAGTATATACATGATTTGCGTCCATAAATAATATACTTTAAGGTTAAAAAGTGAATCTTAAAATAAAATTTACTTACTTTATTACTCGTTCTACTTGTTATTGATATGCGGATAGTTATTATTTAACAATGTGAAATCTCATCAGTAGGGATGTGCTATGCTAAATAAATTTTGTATTTGAAAAAATAGCATATATGTTTATTTCACATTATCGATATACAATTTCGCGAATTAAAAAAACTATTTACATGTATAATCTTTCAGTAAAAGCAAGAAAATCTCGAAAATTTACACTGTGTGAAATCATACAGTTTTCCTAAAAAAATACGACAAATTACCGAAAATTATTCAGTGTTTTAGCAAATATCAATCATTTTTCTCTAGACAAACTGAAAATTTGGCAAAAATCGTAATTTTTTGCAAAATACTATCAAAACACATTGTCTCTAGTCATCAGATATTTTGATATTTAAAGAAGCACTTTTCAGGTTTTCTCAAACGATATAAAAAAAACAACTTTAACAAGCGAAATATACAATTTTGACTCCATCAAAAGATTGAATATCATTCATTCAGTTAGGAACTGAAATATTTGAAAACAATAAATGTCCATCAATTGATTTGATTTAAAGGGCCTATCACATAGGTAGGTTGATCGCCGATTCCGTTTTATTAGTACAAAATTCTAAAGATGAACGCAATGTTGCTAGCAGCAAGAAGCATATTATTCTCGTTATTTTATAAATGAAAGAAAACGCGCCAACGTCTGTCTGACCATACTGCCTACGGCTACATCAAACCCTGCATCTCGGTGTCCTTGGGCGCAGTGCTCGACCATCATCGAGTCGATGACCTTGCCCTCAACCAGAAAGCACTCTGTCGTCGTTTGCAAAAACCATTTCGCAATATTATTATACTCACATATAAGCGGCTTTGACAATTTTAACATGAATATAATACAATATATGTAGGAACTGATCGAGGTGCTTCAATTTTAATGGTTTGCATCAATATTGAAACGAATGCATTTGGCATCGATATTTGCGGCATCTCGTTGGATGTAATATAAACAGCACAGACAAAGAGATTTGGTATATAGTCGTATAAGCAGCTCGACAGCAGTTGGTCAGGGTTGTCGAATAATGCTTATATTTTAAGTATATGAACAAGTGTACTATTAAAATACATTTGATTAGACTTTCGTCTCGGTGCAAACTATTTCAGTTTCAATTTTGGAAAACACAATATAGAACGAGAAAATATTTAGATTGGTCATGTATCAAACCGGCAGCAATTCATTGTTCTCACAAAGCAACTCCAGTCCGAGAGAAAGTCTTTACTTCTGTCGAAGACAAAATTGAATTTTCCACTCCAGCGAGCAGCTTTTCGTCACGAATCCAAAATACCTACCTAACTTAGCTTGCTGTACCTCCGCGATACAGTAATACTGTGGCCAGACAGCTGAGAAAATATTTTTATTTTGGGATTTAAATACATACTATGTACTTTCTTTTACAATCGAGTTAAAAAGCATTATCAATGTTCACAATAAACGACACATGGAGGTTTCATTTTTTTAATATTTATATCCGGTGGGAAGATTTTTTTAAATTGTGGTTTTTTTACAAGTATTGTTAATTATTTGCCAAACCATTTTAGATTTACGTCCTGACACAAAGCGTTTTTTTTTAAAGATAATTGTCACTGGAGCAGTCAGTATGTAGTCAAATTATAATCGTTATTTTAGTATTTTATAGAGCGTCCTGTGAATCATAATAAAATAGCACAGAACATTATAAAATAACGCTTCATAACTTGTCATACGTATAGTTTCTAATTCAGAATCATGTCAATCGTTGCAGCCTCCCGTTTTCAATACATTAAAACATTGACGTTTCGTGCGGCTCTATCGAAAATACTGACAGACTTGAAGTTACCAGCACTGATTCATGGGCAACTGGTATCACGAGAAGCATGGCGCCAGCGGCCAAACCTTTGTGCTTCAGAATAACAAAGTATGTTATACATATTTAGTTTTCGACAGGGTTTGTTTCAGATAACTGTTCATTTTATGGGGGGAAATGTGAAATATAAGATGAACATGTGAAGCAAACCAGTGCATTCAACCAAAACATTGTTCTATGTATTTGACATTGCTGGCAGTAAGTAGACAGTTACATACTATAATACCAGTAGAAACGAATAGCGAATTCAAACATCGGTTTTTCATTATCAGTGGAGAAAGGATACATTTTACGGTCTATTATTATTAATTCCATTAAAAATACAGTATCATAAAGTTCACTATTTTGAGTAGTATATAATGTTAATTGATTTTTCCTTCGAAAATAAAAAAAAATACATATCACACATGGCTTTAACTACCAATGGGACAAAATATATGCGTGGAAGGTACCGGGACCATGTTTCGCCACTGTGTCGCCATGTGTTTGTCATTATGCACATTTATCCCAGCTATCAAACTGTATATGTACATATTTCCCCCTATTGATTAGAGGACTTATGTGGCTTGGGTAATGGAGTTCGTTCTATTGGAACAGTGCGGATAAATAAACACCCAACGCGATGTGTCACGTGATACTTATTTAAATGATTAACGACAGATGAGAATAAAATTATTTGTTAATGTTTTTACATGAGCACACATGTTAAAATGAGCCACACAATATACTAGTTCTTAATGTGTACAAAAAGTCCAGCCATCCTTTTCATAGCGATGCCAAAAAAATACAGGTGAACAAACCTGCAGTGAGTAAAATTTGCTGATGGGCATGTTTAAACTGATCGTTACTTCATTACATTAGAATTACCTAGATACGCTGTGTAAATTGAACATTTTTAGCATGCGACTGTATAATTATTTATAATTACCTAAGGAGCTTATACTGTATATACAAAACTTCTATTCATTCATACAGTATATGGTATGACTCAATAAACCAATTCTATTGTGTTATAGACAAAATTAATAAATAAGTACGAGTACCAATGTGGCTTTTACCAGAATTCTTGAAAACTTTGAACATATATATCCTGTCACTAAACGTATTGTCATCGTAAAATGAATTAAATATGGATATTTCGAATATAACATGAAAACATAGTCTTGCATTTTTCAAATGCACAACTAGTTTTGTTTAGAAACTATCTACATACCACTTTATGGATATTTTTTATAATTTAGGGTAATATATATTTATGTATGTGCATATATAATCTCAATAAAGTTTAAGTTTCATCAAAAGGCATGAATGTGTCAATGGCTACCGGCGCATTTTTCACGCGTTGTGATGTTTCATTCAAAATGTCGATAATCTGAATTTTTCACGGTAAATGAATACACAAACCTTATTCTGACTGGCGGAGGTATATTGAAGGCTGCAGGAAATAATTTGGCTGCCGCATTGGCAGGATTTTCAAAGAGCATTTTGCTTATTCGATTTGACTTTCACAGAGAACAAAACAAGATCACTTAAAATCCAATATTTAAATCAGCGTGCGCTCGGTGTTGATAACAATAAACACAACAGTGATCAATAATATAAAACAGCTAGTTGATATTCCGAGAAAATAACACAACTTAGATTCACTTATTCCTTTAATTTTCTTTCCCCCAACGGTTAGGAATGAATAACACAAACGTTTTTGCGTGCTACGCCACAACAAATCATTAAAATAATAAGTTTATGAGAGCTCCTTTTCTTCAATAGCGCCGGAATAGGGCTTGTCACAATAAAACACGCATTTTTTCACTTATGTTATGTGTGCTTGTCGTTTTTTTAGTTCAAATTCGAGTATATTTGAGTGATATTATTCGCGAAACAATGGCTGTAGACAGCGTCTAAACATCGGCAAGGTACTATGCTACACTGCCGCTCTGTTTTGTATAAAATTGTAGCCTCGCACAGGGACCGGTCGCGTTCCGAAAAGCGCTTTGAACACTCGCAGTTTTTATACTAGCAGCAGCTGCTGAATGCGCGGCGTTGCCTTTTTAAAAACAGTATGATTATGAAAATAATATTGTAACTACATACTATAAAAATATTATTACAGGTAGTCAGATTTTATTTTTAAAAAATAATCAGTAAAATTCAAGCACAAGATAAGCCAAATATTATTTTCTCCATAAAATAATAAAAAATAATTTAAAGTCTGCTTCATATTTTATTTAATTGTGTAAGAATCATTAGCTTCAATACACCTTGCAAAACATAAATAAATATTGAATCGAATCTGTAGTGAATAAAATGAATAATTATTTATTGTTTATTAGTCACCCTACTATCACTTTGGAATGAGTTTTTTTTTGTTTATTTGACTATGAAATTGTAAAGCAAAATACAGACATAATATCACTGTGTCTTAAAGTAGGTAGAGTAATAATACCCGCCGACGAGCAGATGGAAGCAGACGTCTGCCGCTCGCCTTGGACCTTCACCAAATTTAACCCTTCTTCGTAACAGGTAGTGAAATAACATGGCTCCTTTGTCTCTCGACCGGTTCTACATTATCATACGACTGCAATATCACACACAGTAAAGGAATTACATACATTTTAATATAATTTTCGCAATGAACACTAAGTATGTAATATCAATGTTTCTAATTATATGAAAAGTAGACTTTAAAATTTGGAATTAATATTATAAATAAAAATATACGAGAATGCGTACTATTTACTAACGATTGTCCTTTATATATCGATCCAATGTATTTCACTTCTCGACCGATCAAAAAGAAAAAATGCCTCTCTCATATAGTACGCGTTCCCATTTATTTTTTCGCTATTCACCTGAAATGTAAAAACAATGTTTCATATAATTTCGTATGAATACGCTAATTAGTAAATATTTTCAATCGTTGCTATCCAAACTTGTATGTTTTTGAACCACTATTTAGGCTACTGAGCCACCGGTGGGCGTTGAAAAAACATGCTATATTTTGTCTATACATCTATACTCGTATATAACTACGAGTATAATATGCTGGATCAAAAAACTTTTAATTCTCTCAGAAATATTTATTGGTAGATACTCGTTCATACAAGAAGCTGCGTCAAAATGTATATAGTTTAGTTATAATATATAAATAAATATGTAATATAGTATAGCACTTTCACTAGCAAGACCGGTGCAATGTGGTTTCGGTCACGGCTGGTAAACCATCAAAACGCACTTGGACAATTTGAGTATGTGTGTGTGACTAAAGACGTTTACTGGAACAATACGTCTGACGTGAACTAGTTTTTTAAAATGATATTACATACCTTTTAGTACATGGTTATTAACGTGTCAAGTCAGTATTATTATATGTTAATTTTACTTGCCTATTACTACTTCAACCAAGTATACACATTATAATATGTACTTTTAGTACCCTTTTCTCCTTTCGCTCTATACGAAACGCTGTCAATTCACTTAAATGCTTGACAGCTAACCCTATCCAGGGTATGTTTGGTATTAGATATAAATGCCTGTACAAAGAAGGGAAACTACCGATTTTCTTCGAGTGCCAAATTCCTCCATCATTACACTGTTAAAATATCCGCTGTTACTAAAGTTATCTAAAGCTGTTATGTAAACTTGATCTTATGACATAATATGTTGATTAATTGATATTAATCATGATGTATTCTATTTGTCTATCCGTCGTTTTCTTCTCAGTTTTATAATTTGGAATCAAAAGGATATAGATTCCATTTTTTTCAACATTTTAGTCAAATCAGCTGGATAACATGCTGGTTTTGCTTATTTAGTTAGTATATGCGGTATTATCTGAAATTTAGGTCTTTGTGGTGTAATCTTCCTAATACAATCATTTGTTTATTGTTTATGGGATTGAACGAACGGTTGACAACTTCAATAATTATAGTAAAATTTCGGTTAGCAAATCTTTCATATTCTTACTATTGACTGTATTTATTACCTTAAGATATTTACTGCATTAAATCAAATATTTTGTTTCGAATATAAACAATTTTCTAATTGAGAGTGTTAATCGAAATATTAGAAATCAATATTATTAGACAATATTGCAGTCATTTGTTATATTCGACATTTCTTTTTTATATTTTATGTATGCGTTCATTTAATGAACATACAGCTTAGACAGATTGTTACTGGTATAAGGTCGCTCAATAGAAGAAATACCCCTAACGGAACACTCGAGTTGATAATAATTTAAGTCAACATTATTTTGTATAATCGTAAAAATGACAAAGGTGCGTATTACTTGTTACGATGAATTGTGGATTCATTTCAACAATTTGCTCCCGAGTCACTCCCACAACCCTCTGATGCTAGTTAGGCCTTCTCATTTTCATTTTCATTAACATTTTTAGTGGTGTTAATATTTTGAAAGCTCAATAGATTGTCTATTACTTAACTATGAACAGTCTTTCTCCCATTATTTCAAATTACATGCTCTGACTTAAATTTTACAAAATTCATAATAAAATACGAGTGGAAATTAATATCTTCGAGACATTTGAACCCCTTCACTCGATTGTATGATAGACGATGAAATATTTTAAACGTACGAACATAATATTCAGAGGGACAATAATAGTGTTAGCCACTTAACTAAACATCCAATTGATTAACGCAGTTTGGTATTATACAAAACTCTCACTGCGGGGGTTCTAAGTTTTCAACTACTCTGCCAATGGGATTTTTCGCTGCCCTCAAAAGGAGTGATTCCCATCATTTGGTTGTAGGACTTATTAAAAATAGTATCAGTGGAAAAGTCATAGATAAAATACCGGATCTACTTACTGAGTATGGCACTTTTTTTGGCAAAGGTTTTGAATGTATATATTATGTAATTTATATATTCATTTGAAGTTTTCGAATATATCTAGGTAAGAATACGGAACACTTTCATTTTTATTTTATTTTACATTTTACTGACTTGTGTTCACAGCTGAGCATAAAACAATAAATAGACAAACGGAATTAACGATAATGGAAGATGTAACATTACATTAAAACGCTACTTCAATAAACGATTACTCGATAAATTAATGCTTAATACAATTAATTTATTGCTATATACACTATTCTCATAATGCATATTTAAAAAGATGAAAGTATTATAGCTATAAGATAGATGATTCATCTTAAGAAACAGTTTTATTTCAATATTGAATTGCACAGTTACTATGAGAACAATATTTGTAGTAATAGTCTGCAAAATATACAAAAAACAAATGATGTCACACTTATTCGGGTGAAATATTATCATTTTAGGGTATTAAGACGTTAATCTGTCTTTAATTGCAACTGATTAATTATTTCGTTCCACAATGAAAATACAAATTTTGTCAGTAGCTTATCATATTGGAAAATGAGCCATACAAAAAATTACTCCATAAAATTTAAAAGAAGACAAATATTTTACAATGGACCGTTAATGGAAATTACGTGATACCAATCAAACAAATATGTCGAATATATACGATACACTTGCAATCCACTATTTTTGATATGTACATATGAAGTAAAATTAGCATCACCATTTCCTCTTGAAAATATTATGAATATTATGTATATTGTGAAGAAGCTTGAACGAGAACTACGAGTACTGACAAAGTTTTAGTTTAACCTATTGTGTTTGTCTCCCGAATACAAAATATAAAGAACGGGATTTTTTCCCAGTTACGAGATACAAATTCGCGTATTACGGTTCCACTAGCAGACACGCAGTTAACATAACATCCAGTATTATGTAATATGTTGTGTTTTTCCATGAGAT
>JAPMAG010002349.1:0-11224 GCA_036584685.1 Rhyacophila sp. Rhy_31_5
TAATGATTTTTCTTTAATAACTTTCTTAATTATTAGATCAGGAAAATGAAACATTGATTTGTTGGTCATCATGCACTCCAAGTTTGTCTTAATGTGACTGACTAAAAATCATGAAAACACGTTTTTTTGTGCCTTCTGTAAAATTTATTCTATCAGGGTTACTCCCTTTCACCTAACCACGGTCGATATACTCGTACGTCAATAGTTATTGGACATGTTAAGATATCAAATGGAAGCAGTTAGAGCGGACTGGATATCCTTGCTTTTTTTCACTGATTCAACTATTTTGAATACCTGTGTAACCTTTCGGCGGCTTTTTTCATGTGGCAAAAAATCTATTATTTGCTATTAGGTTTATGAAAATACCTTTCATTCTTCGGAAAACCGTCAATATACCTCGTAGAAAAATTTGCGTTTCTCTCAATAAGTGTTTCACAACCTTCATGTATAGTCCGAAAGTTAAATGTACTCGTAGATAAACAAGTTCATAATATGTTGCCCGACCTCTTAATGTTTCTAATATATAAAAACAAAACGCTAATTTGCTAATTCTCATTATTATATTACCTCCGTAATACATTGCTGGGCGGCGTAGACGCTCCCATGAACGCAATTTTTTCGCTCTATAACAAAACTAAAGTTTGCATTGACAAATGGACAGTGGGCTGGTTTTTTGGGGTAAAGTTAGCCGCTCCTAACTATGCAGACATGCGATGTGGCGTGCTGCTGTCAATGAATACCTCTCGACTGTCCGCCACGATGACCCGGACTCGAATGCCAGCGTCGGACGCACCCTTATATTTTTTTTCTATTATAATATACTTTACGCAATTCAGCTGGTAACATGATAACGATTTTATCAATAGTAGAATTTTGGAGAGTAAAATATGTGATCGCCTTCGTTATAAAGGGTTAGGTGAAGTACTCTTCGTTTGGAGATTTGATAGAACATATCTCTTCGATTATCACAATGCGAATAATAATGTTCTCGTAATAAGATAAATAAATGTAAAGTTATTTTCCAGGAAATGCCCCGTTGATCTTGGATATTTATTGGATCTTACTTTTACACGCGAATCCCTCTGGAGTTTAAGCCCACGTGATTGCGATTTAATAAGAAAATCCTGAACTCGTGGGTCATCGCATTTGACCAAAATAATAGCAATGTAAATTTGCGACCCTGTTAAAGTTGTACGTATCTGTATCTTGTTTCGCGATATTAAATATCCAAAAGTCGATTGAAGTGCATTGGCTTGGTCTCTATTGAAGCCATATTGCATTGTTTACATGTATAAAATGTGATTTTATTTAATGTAAAAATGCCACAAGTCAATGGCGCGAGCGTGTTTAGTTTCATGTGAATGGCCTAAAGCCCATACATTTTCTTATTCCTAGCCGAAAGCCGAAAAAATAAGAAACCATATTGATCCTGTTTAATCAAAAGGGCTTAGCCCTCAGTTTTTTGAAAAATGCTTTTATTTTAGAATCACAATGTATACAACTAAGTACACGTACTCTCAATAGGAATTGAGCCGAAAATGTTGAACTATTCTCGTAATTCCGCTTTCGATTTTGAAAAAAAAAACCTACTAAGTTAATAAGCAAAGGTGAAAAAAATCATTAACTTTCAACACTAAAGATTTTCCTTTTATAACTGTTTAAAGGAGAGTAAAGCACCAATTTATTGGTCATCGTGCACTTTGAGTTTGCGTTAATGTTACTTTGACTAAATATCATTAAAAAACGATTTTTTTGTGGCTCCTGTAAAATTTGTTGTTTTGAGTGTTAATCCCATTTGCCTAAACACGACCGATTCGACAGTCACGTTGCAACGTAATACATATAATGCCATCAATATTTTTTGTTTTTACAGGTGCATTATTTATTTTATGATTAATCATGTGTATACAAATTAAAGTTAAGAAAATAGACTTTTATTTTCTAGCTGGTCTCCTGGAGGGATGAAAGCCTTTATACGAAGAATACATTTTGTTAGTAGATATTATATAAAACACGCGTAACCTTCTTTTGTATTGGAATACAAACAATTAATTTTCCGTTTCTCGCCTTCGTGTTTATTGTAACGTTTGAATTTTCGCTGGCATCATTTTGGTCTTCAAAAACAGACCCATCGCGTGACCGCCGCAGCAGCGAGTTTTCTTTTTTATTCTTGTCGCGGTGTCATCGCTGGGTGCGTCCTACCCCGTCCACGGTCCACTCTTTCAATCATTTTTGATACCGCTATGCTACTTTGATGGCATTTTTAATACACTTCTATGAAATAAATTATATTACCACGCCTAAATAAACTCGGTGTTCACAAACTAAGTGACGTATGTATATATTAATTTATAATATAAATCCCTGATTAAAAATGCTACTGTTAACGACACTTTCCTATTAAATGAGGACGGAGATTACGTCAACAATTTTTGAAACCGGTAAAGGATTGTTTATAATGTGATCGTAAAACCTATAATTTTGTATGGATCTGAAACTTTGAGCCTGACGGGAAACAAAGAAATGCAATGCAAGTATTCGAAAATAAAATACTTCTTACGAAAAGAGTATAACGAACAAGTTACATATTATCACCCGAGGGAAGCAACACCAAAATGACATGATCAGCCGTAGTGTGCGATTTTTGACATATAGTAGTTTTCCCTCCCAGATACAGAGTTGTTAATTGGTTGTCCCCAAAAATAAAATAGATCGAAGAATACTTGGACCAGTTAAAGTGAACCAAAAATTTAGCATTTGTACTAATGCTGAGCTATGTGAATAGTTTAGAGCCAACATAATGAATGTCTTGGGAGCAAGGAGACTCAGATGGGCGGGTCATGTTGTAAGGTGCGATGAATTTAGAATTATCAAGAAGATGTTTAAAGGAACTCCAGTAGGCGCTCGACCCGTCGGCCGCCCTAGAATGAGGTGGGCGGATAACGTAACCAGAGACGCGAAAATGTTGCGTGTGAATGACTGCAAAGAGAGGGCTAGAGACAGAGAGGCCTAGAGGAAAGTTGTGCAGTCGGCCATAGACCTGAGTGGATCGTAGCGCCAATTTATTATTATTATAGTGAAGTACTTGAAGGAGATAAGGTTTTCGAAAATTTGATAACGGTGAACCAATTTAGTTTTGTAGACTCTATTTACTATGTAAAAATCTTCATAAAATGTAATCAAAAGAAACATAGAAAACCTGTACAGTAAAAACAAGCAGGAATTAAAGATCCTGAGGAACTGTAAAATAAACCAGTAATCATACAATAAATTATGTATGAATGTATATTGGTGTTATTTTTTGTGGGATATGAATTATGATATCATCCTGCGTACCGTCCAACGAACTCTTCGTACCAGAAATCGTAACTTATGTAAAATTTTGAGATTTTTTAAAATGTAGTATGCATTAATTCTTTTGCATATACTGGTAATGATCTTATGAAATTAAATGTCCATAATGTAATATCAAACATATGTACAGCCTGTAGGAGTTATGAGTTCATTAATTTCGCAGACAAAAGAGTCCATCGGGGGTGATTTCATGGAAAATATTTCGTGTTTTCATTACTTTGAATGTAAATATGCCGGTAGATTGATGCGGGCCTTCTTTATTCAGGTAATTAATAAAAAAATCAATAGATAATTGTAAAAACCTCGTGTTTATTATTTTTACTTACCCTTTCATTGAACATCTATCGAAATATAATGTAACGATCGTTTATTATTTCTATTATAGTTAACGAAATTTACTTGAAATATACTGCTTAACCATTGTTTTGTTATTGTCACTGGTGTGTTCGTTCAGTCGGATTATTTTACCACAGTTTAGGTTTTAGCACAACGTATGTTCACGCATCTCTTGACGCAAATCCGAGTTTCAAAAATTAATTTGTTCATTTATTTCTCTTATGAGTGTTTCATACAACATACGTTTATACGGTTTCAATAATAATAAATGTTATATTGATGTGATAGTATGCAGAATTTAGACGAGAGCGTTGTGCTTTCAATCAGTTAGTACAATTCACTTACCTGTGTAGGTTTTATTTACTGTATATGATTATTTCATTTCTTCTTCTACTTCAATTAGCTACTAACCGTTCTCTGAAAAAATAACGAATATACTGAATATTCGGTTTTAATTGTTAGCTTCTTTTGATAGTCTCGTTTGTATAAACAGTCGATATTATTGCCATTGCATATTAGCATGATTCGATCGAGATAATGAATACACTGCGGACGATGCGCCAAAGCGCGCCGCTCGTCTCACCAACACGCGGTTAGTAGACAAGAATAGAGCGGGGGCGCTGTGGTCGCTCGCTGCACCCCCTCGCTGGGTGCGGCGGCCGCCCCCGGCGCAGGAAGTGACGTCACACAGCTGGTTTGATTGCTTCAGGTGTGGCGCTCCCCGGACGCCCAAACCTTTTAACATATTGATGTTTGAACGGAACACACCGGCCGCACCCGACCGACGACTGGCTTTTAGCGTTTCTGGACGCCCGGTATCATATCTTCTCGCTGTGTCAATCAGAGAAGTAGCATGCCGCCTTGTCATGATGACTAAACTGCCACTTTATGTATATCACCTTAATGGGGTTGATGTCAGTAATATTTTTTGATTTGTAAGATAAAGTTTTATTTTACGATCAGCTAAGTGTTGGGATTTGATATTTATATAATATTATAAAACGTATTTACTTTTCCAGTTTATGACACATCTTGTTTTATATGATTTTTAAAGATATAGTGCTGGACCTATGTGTTTATAAATAACATGCGATTGTATCGTGTATCGGAACTGACAACCACGGAACCAAAACATACTGTACTTAAATATTGTACCACTATGGATATATCTTTCTCCTATTATTTCACCATGTTCATTTCGAAATTAAGGATATACATCTCCACAATGTGAAGATTGTTTCGACAGATTCCTTTTTTTACAAGCAATAGTTGTCCGTTATTACCTCAGCCAATTTGGTCCATGTCCTGGTTTTAAATGCATATTTTCGCCAGCCATAGGATTCGAACCGTAGACCCTCGGCTCTTAAGTCGGATGCACTATCTACTCAATCATGAGGGCACATATCTCTGTCGGTGATACTCGTATAAGGGACATTATATTCGTACGTACATCGTATATCACATCTACTTTATCCGCCGTATATAAGATAAAGTCCCGTTTTGTTTCTATATTCAATCAGTGCTGGAAATATCATTTCACAACTCCTAGTTTACGTTCGTTACGCAGTGTTACGACTTAAATGCAATTGATATATTTTCCCCCGCTATAGTTATCACGCTCAACCCAATCTTACATCATACAAATAGCCCAAAAAAAAAATAACCTGATCTTTTCCGTGACTGCCGTCAGGTTTTCACTTTAATATAGAATTATTAATTTCCGTTATATCTTTTGTAAGATTATTTTTTTTCCATCGTTGGCAATTTTCACGTGAAATATTGAACTGAGATCGCGTAAAACGATTGGAAGCTATTTAGTCAGTGATTCTTTCAACCCCTTTTGCTACAAATTACGCTGAAAGCCTAACCGATGCTATTCTGCTGATAAGAAAAATGATTTATTATTTACACTTTTAATAAAATTGCCTTAAATAAAATGCGCTCGTGTTAATTTTTCTTTATTCATCAGATTATTTTTGTTAAATTTTACAACAGCGTAGAATGACTGTTTTTGAAAAAAATATGTTCATGTAAATGTTTATTTAAGTTTTATTTTATAGAATAATATGGAGCACTCAAAATCTTGTTCTATAAGTGTCGGGTAACTCGCCAGGCTTTTACCGAAAGAAATTTTGTTAACAACATTTATACGAATAATTGTTTGCCCGACCAGTATACAATTTAATCTGTACTACCATATGCCCAAACCATCTTCTAAACGTGTACTTCAATTCAAACTAAGTCTTTATCAACGTTTACCGTTAATACTTAACGAAGTCAATGTTTTGTGAAGGAATTTTGAATGTAAGAACATAATAAACTTTATAGTTTAGTTACCATCGCAACACAGATTGAATCTAGACTAAACATTCACCGGATGCTACGAGTACAAACCCGTTTTGTTTTTAAAGTGTTTTACGCATGTAGAAACATTATGTAGGTAAAATCCCATGAAAGACTCCCATCAGGGCTGTGTACCGGGTTTGGGTCAGAAAAGGTTTACGATGATTGTCTACCGCCCTAGAAGTGAGTATTTAAATAATATTAAAATGTACTTAGTATGTTCACCGTCGCCAGACTAAGTTCTGCATTAAAATTCAGACACGCGAGATATGCCGGGGATTTGGTTGTGCTGAGTCGTGAACCGCTGGCGTATCAACTTTACACACCTCTAAATTCTAGTCGATTGATAGTTTCAACGGATTTATTCAGTCGGAATGTTTTTACTTGCCAGTGAATGACAACTTAACGGTTACATTTACGACCGTGTTCAGGTAAAAGGGAGTAACCGTCACAGAAAAAACTTTACTGGAGGCACAAAAAACGCGTTTTAAAGATTTTTAGTCACAGTTACATCAACACAAACTTGAAGTGCACGATGACCAATAAATTGGTGTTTCATTTTCCTGATTGATAATTTATAAATTTAGTAAAAGAAAACCATTAAAATTTAGATTTAATGCTTTTTTCCCTTCACATTCTTATTAGGCCGTTTTTTTTCAAAATCTAAAGCTGAATTTCGATAATATTTCAGTATTTTTGGATTAATTCCTTGTATTCAGCTGTATACACTGTGATTCACAAATAAAAGCACTTTTAAAAAACTGAGTGTTACGCCCTTTTACCTGAACACGGTCGATATGCAAGTATTACTTGCGACCACTGATCATTCCACTATACGTATTAAATTGAAATTAAAAAGTTATTTTGCTAAAAATATCCACTTTTCTTTATTTTTTTGCAAATTACGTCTTTTTGAAATGAGCCTTTTATTGTCATTCTATCTTAACAGCCATTTTATTAGTCTCGACAAATAAATCAAAGATTTTTTTATATGAACCTTTATACTACGAACGATTGTAACTGATTCTTGCTATGCTCATTACTGTCGATTTAAATACAAATATAGATAAAATTGTACTATTTTATAACTTTAACGATATCTCAAAATCTTACCCACTATCATGGAAAAAATGGCACCGTTTCAAAACTTCTTCAAAAATGTGTGCTGCGTTGATTGTGAATTCAAATCTTAATAACATATGAATGCATCCGCAGGTCTACTATTTATCTTGATTTCTTGAAGACTCAGTGTTTCGTCTCAAAAGCTTTCTTCGTACTCGTATATTGGCCTGAATCATTCAGCTACTTTGTTTTTTGCTGTACTATTTTAATATTTTATTATATCTCTTAGAATATTCGTTCGAATTTAACCCGTAACTATTTATTTGACACCTACAAGTCGGCAGCTCGTATTCTTTCGTATTCACATGTTTTTTAAGCGCGTCCGAATCATTTATTTCAAACATCGTTTTTCCTAAGGAGCAGATGTAAATAAATTCGTTTATTATTGGCAGGAAGTGGTACTTTTATAATATATAAGACCTCGCTTTTATTTTGTCAAGATTTCGAGTTGGTCATCGCTGCAGCAAAATATTGTTTCATATAGGCTTTCGCGGCCGGGCTTGCGTTGCCTTTTAACTTATTATTTGAATAAGCGAAGTTGAATGTCGGGTTTGGCAAATTGAAGCGGTCCGTGATCAAACAATAATATCACTCTCCGATTGGGCGTATTCCAGATTAACGTGAATTTAATACTTGTTGGTTTTTAATTATTTTCGTGATTGCACTCTGCGCTGTTTTATTAAAGACCCATTACGAATCTATGCAGCGATGGCGAAATCTAAATTTAGCAGCATTTTATCTAAAATATTACATGCACTGATGAATTTATTCATTTTTTATTGCTCTATCTATGTCCTCTTTACGAATTAAGCATATCAAAGTAAAAAGAAATAAAAATTTGTTAATGAAAAACTAATAATACAATACTCGTATCTTGACATTTGTAGCCATATTTGATGCTTGCTTTATTGTTGGCTGTCGAAAAACTTACACCTGTTTTTGTGTATTCTGAGATTTTTCGCTAAATTGTTTATAGACTCTCAGTAGACGTCCTTTTGCCCAGTTTTAAAAATGTTTAGAACTTCGCCTGTGAATTCTGTATTCGCAATCTTGTGATGCAGGTTAAAGTTAACACCTGCTTCAAACTGCGCTTAATTTGTATGAGATTACATTATGGAGTGAAAGGGTTCTTTAGGTCTTTACTAATTTAGTAATCTGGTTTTATGAGTGAGGGAATCTGTCTGTATCGCGGACTCGCGAGTGAGTAACCTTTAATAATCCGCTTTATCGTGCAATCTGCCGTAAAACGTCATTTACTTTGTTCGTCGCCTTCGCCTCGGCAGATGTGTTTCCTCCTTTATCTTTTACCTGCGCCACCGCTAAAGGAATGGTGTTATTAAACACTTTCAGCGCAACCTGATTTCGTCCAAAGCCAGTGAAGGAATTGTCAGTAAACGTGTAGAAATAATATTTGTTAAACATCTAATTAATGATGTATAAGAGCGCTAAGGAATCAATCAACCACAGAAAAACTTCGCATATTTAGGTCTTATGATATTATAGTAAACTTGATGGATAATGTAATTGTCACATTTTCACAAGTGACGATGGGTAATCCGATTTGTTTAAAATAGTACTCACTACGTACCTTAGGATGATATGCGACCTGCAACAGCATTGTATCGTAAACAGTGAAACAATTTGTAACTGTGATAGTCGATATATTTGAATGTTCTCCCATCTGTCCATAAACCACATAACGTTCTTACGGGAGGGTGGGGGGGGGGGTAATTTTTATTGCTACGTAACACTTTTCCCTCACAAAAAGTGGATAGGTTGATTATTAATTGCATTCGTATTTTACGAACATACTTCCACAACCTGTAAGCTATAAAGTTTTAAGCTAACATAGAACCTAAATATCTTTTTTTTAGGTGAGGGGTGTATTTCCAAAGTGTTATTCCACTTCAAGAAATTTTTGGCGAATGACAAAAAACTGTTTACGCTGTCCATATTACATATATTTTTGTTATCTACATTGCAAATTGTATTTTACACTACAAATGGGTGTAACAATAAAATATGTAATATCGACAGCGTAAACATTTTTTTGGCATTCACCACAAATTTGTCAAAAGTGGAATAAGTTCATTTTGGAAATACACGCCTCAAGTATATCAAATATTTCTTTATCAAGACTTTAATTTTAATGACCATATTATACTCGTAAGAATATACTCGTATATTTCAATTTTATATTTAAAATCATCCAAAATATCCAAATTTGACTTGAAAACTACGTTTTAAGTTGTGCGAGTTAATTCACTTTTGGTACCTAATTGGTTAATGTGGCAAGTTACGTAACTTTTAAGAGAAGGGAGGGGGGGTCAACCCGAATGGCTACATGGTGTTACATGGAGGGAGGGTACAAGAAAGTAAGAAAAAAACATTACGTGGATTATTGACGACCCCTAACGGATCTGCATTCAGTTTTAAGTTTGAAAAACTCGGTTTCACTTATTTTTTTATAGATGAGACGTAAGAAATGTTAGTTTAGTTTTTCGCCAGATTTTACAGTATGTACCCGATCCACCTGAGACTCCTTTAACCTTATACTCTTAGGGTTGAAATAGTCGTGTGCGAGACATTTGCCGGCTCTTCATTATGCGATGCATCATTTTCGTAGTAATTAATACGGCGCTAGTACGGCCTACTGCGAGCGACTGCCGACTAATATCGCCTGCCATCCGTCTTACCGCAAATGGTCCTAGCGGATGCTTAATAACCCAGACTCGAGCTTTACGAGTATTTCAAACTATTTCTGAGCTTTTGCGAACACCTTTAGAATTTTATGCGAATTCTTAATCAATTTTCACTGTTCTCGGCTGTATGGCTTCACACGTTATTCGTTCTAGCTCCAACGTGTTTATAGTTTAAATAATAAACGGTGATTCTTGATTTATTGCAACTTATTTATGATTCGACCAAATTTCAATGCAGAATTGTTCTTCTGTTTTATTAAAAATAATAATTCAAAAAAATCTCGGTAAGTGTTTTAATTTTTTAACAGTCCCCTTTAACCGCTTATGTGACAAACGAGTTGACTCGCACAACTTAACACGTAGTTTGCTGGACAAATTTCAATATTTGCAATGATTTTAAACATGAAAACGTCGAGGTATTACTATAATATGATAATTAAAAACAAAGTCGCGAGAAATAAATATTTATTATATTTTTAAAAGTAAATTATAAGACCCTATTTTTGCTTAAAAATTCACAGCTTGCCGGGTTGTGACATCATGTCTGGCACGTAAAAGGTTAAATATCAGGTAATAATCAATCATCTTAAGCCATGTCACGCCCCTTACCCGACGCACATGGACACCACATGCTGTCTCCACGAATCCCTGCCACTGGCCAGTCTTCTTATATCCTCCCATGTCATGCCAGCGTCCCGCAACTCCACCGAATACATCCTGTATATGATGTTCAGCTGCCTCTCGGGACGACGGAATCCGGTTGGTTTGAAGAAGAGGCATGCCCGATTGAGATGCGTTTCAAGTATTCTCAGCACATGACCAAGTCAAATCCAACGCCTCATTTTCATTTTGGTTGCAATGAGTGGCTGCATGGTACGTTCCTTTTCCTATTTCATGTATAGTCATACCACTGCACTCCCAAAATTCGTTGTAAGCATCTGTTTTCGAAGCTCAATAAAGGGTTATTTTGGGACTTCGTAAGGTGCTACAATTCACTACCATAGAGCAGCACCGTCAGTATACAAGCGTTGAAAAGGCGGCATTCGGTTTTAACCGAGTATATTGTGAGTCCCAGACATTTTGCATTGAATTAGCAATTCCCATTCGGATAGCGAGCTCTCTTTACGAATTGCCATCTCGCGTGATGTGTGCACCCTTAGATACATAAAGATATCAATCATCAGTAAAATTAAATATAAGTAAATTCAATAAAATTAAATATAACATACTTGTGTATGTGAGATATGAATCGAGACCAACTGATTTTAAAAAAGAAATCGAAAAGATTTATCGTTTGTCACCACTAAGTACTAGCATGTGAATACGGAACGCCAACGGCGTATGAATCTCGTCACAGGCGGTCAAAG
>JAPMAG010002350.1:0-11223 GCA_036584685.1 Rhyacophila sp. Rhy_31_5
AACAAAAACTTGTGCAAACCTCTTCGAGACACTGCGTGTCTTTTTATAAAATCAGTACGGCTTAGTTAAAAATATCGTTACAAAATTAATTGTAATCATATTATTTGCGAATGAAGTATTCCAAAATTGTGTTACTATTTCAACCCATAATATTAACCAATATACCAGAGTCATGTGATGAACATAGGCAAGTCATTAATAATAGCACGTATGGCATTTTTGACGAGTAGTGTCTCTTCCTTAGGGGTCGTCCATAAACCACGTAACGCTCTTAAGGGGAAGGAAGGGTGACTACCGACGTCTACATGGCGTTACAAGGGGATGGTGGATTAATGTTTATTATTACGTAAGACTTTTCCCTCTCAAAAACTGGGTAGGAGGTGATTATAAATTGCATTCCAATTTAATCTTTTCTGTGCCAGATATAATGTCGCAACCTGGTAAATTGTAAATTTAAGCAAAGATAGAACCTAAATATTTCATTTAAATGTACATTGAATGATTCTTTATCATGAATTTGTTTTAATGACCATATTATAATCATATCTCTGCACTTTTATAATTAAAGTCATCCAAAAGACCCCAAATTTGTATGGAAAACTACGTTTCAAGTTGCGCGAGTTAACACGCTTCTGACACTTAATCAGTTAATGTTTAAAGTTATGTAACTTTTAAAATGAGGAGGGGAGGTATCAAGCCGAATATCTACATGATGTTACATGGAGGAGGAAGAGAGAAAAAAAAAGTAAGAAAAAACGTTTCACAGTTTATGTATGATCCCTTAGATTTTTAGCACTATAAATTTGTTGTTATATTATTCCTCAAGTATTTTTCATTTCGTATTATCTATAAATTCATATTTTTACAAGCGTTTAAAAGTTTAATGCTTTTTTCATTTTGGACTAATATTTATTTGAATAGATTATACTTGTAGTATACACGTTGCCTGACAATACGCAAACGATATTTATTTAATGTTAGTTTCATATTCACAAATGATACAAGAACGTAACAACCCGTTGTATAAAGCTGGTTTATGGTGAGCACACAAAGAAGAAACTAATTAAATAACCACTTCTAAATATTAACTGTGAGAGTTTAGTGTTTAATACAGTTTAAAAGAATACGTTATTGTTATAAATCAGGAAAGACTATATTAAGTGACCCTCTTTACATACCTGAGTCCTAGCGAATGGCCGTATGGGGACGATTTTAACTGACTGAGTTCTAGGGGAGGAAATAGTGTCATTATACAATACTTCAATGTCCACAATGCCTGGTCATTTCACGTTGCACTTAATAATGACGCATATAAAACATAAATTGCTTCTAGTAGTTAATATTTATTTAATTTCCAATTTATTCATAAATAATTTTTGTTCAGTGTAATTTTAAATGAATTTTTAACATTTTATGTTCTACATAAACAAGTGAACAATAAATACGATAGAGATTATTTAATATAAAAAATGAAGACGGATTTTCTTATATCTGGTTCAACTGGTCCGTAAAAATTGATTACTGATCCTCAAAAGCTATTAGTAGTATTCATTTATCTGTGTGCGTCGGCTATGTATGTGTAAGCTTGTTTAAATAGAGTTTTAATTTGTTTGAAAGTGGTAGTTCGACTACCTATTTATTAGGACGTATTTTATCGCTCTGTTGTGTTAGTACACGAATAACAAAAATAAGATGTATAATAATTCGTCCAAGAGAATCTTGGTTTTAATTAGTATTATAACACTCAATGATATATTTTTACATAACTGTATTTAATAACTATCGTAGGTTTGTGTATTGAAATGGTATATGGTTTTGTTAAAAGCAAGATATTAGTTTTAATAAGATCGATTGACTATTTCGGCAATATGATACACAAGTGCTTCGTCCGCCACCTATAGGTGGAAATTTGAAAAAATATATTGCTTCACATACCGTAGAACAGACTTGCGACAAGAATAATGAAGGTGATAAATGAACGGTTAAATCAAACTGATAAAAATGTGGTGTAATACCATCAACATGTCGAAGAAATAGGAGAAAAATACTGCCAACACTATGATGTGGAAACAGAATTAAAAATTGAGTTGGGTGAAAGCAGCTATTCAGAATATTCGTCTATGGAATATATGAAAAAAATAATCCATAATGATTAGTTACACATAGTTTTATGCTTGCCTATACTTCTCAACACGCACACATATATATAGTAGTTGCAAAACTTAATAAATATATAAGGCCGCGAGCCCAGATAAACGAATAATCCTATAAACGATTTGGAAAATTCCTACTATTGCGGAACGCCACTAAAATGAATAACTAAGCTTCCGTATAAATAAAAATTGAATATATCTACCCTATATGGCGGATATATTTAACATATGAAACATATTTGATAAATAAATTTCTATCTGAATTGGTTTTATTTCTGCCTAACGCTGGTCTGTGAAGTATTTACCCAATTTTTGGCGGACCATGATTGTTAAAGGTCGAAGAATAATATGTTAAAAGACATATACCAAGAAGTCACCAATGTTTTAATATTTATACTGCAATACATTTTATTAGACATAAAACTACACTCAAATTCATATTAAATTTGTCAAAGAGAAGCATAAAAAATATTTGAAAAAGCTAATTGTTTTATATTTTTTGGCAAAACTTTTGGCTGTTATATATATACCTTATATATTTTTTATGTATACCGTACAAAATCCGTTAATACTATTCACAGAATTCAAAATCTAATCGTGTTTTAAGTGCTTTTTGTTTAATGTGAAAAGCAATTAAATGTGCGAGATGGCGAAGAAGTTTTTTTGGACAAGTTTATTATTTCATACAGTTGATTTCAATGTCAAACGACTTCTATTGTATCTTCAATAAAGTAAGAAATTAATTTCTTACTTTTGGAAACTAAAACTTGTCTTAATGATTGAATAAAATGACACCAGTTGGTACATTATTTATCCTTCTTCTTCATATTATTTATTCGGCTCTATAGTTTAATAAATAATCCTGTCACCTTACATATAAATCGAATCGTTAAGTCTTCTGTAGTTCTCCATAAGTCGCAAATAACAGACAGAAAAACCCCAGCACGAAAAATAAACACAATAGGGAGATTTAAATTAAGAAACCCTAAAATATAAAAAAAATGTAAATATAGTCTATGTACTTAATTATTGACGTTAAACGTAACTGAAGCTTGAAAAATCTCAACTAGTTTATTTACAATGATAATTCGACCGTGTCTAGGCAAAAGAGATTAACTCTCAACGAACAAATTTTACAGGAGGCGCAAAAAAAGTGTTTTAATGATTTTTTGTCAAAGTCACATAACGCAAACTTAAAGTGCACGATGACCAATAAATTGATATTTTATTTTCTTGATCTGATAGTAAAAAATGTCTTTAAAAAAAATCATAAAATTGAAGCTTATTGTTTTTTCTTTCCATACAAACTTAGTAGGTCGTTCTATTTTAAAAATCAAAAGCTGGATTTTGATAATAATTCAGCATTTTTGGCTGAATTATTTTTGACAGAACTTGTGTAAATAGTGATTCTCCAATAAAAGCACTTTAAAAAAAACTGAGGGTCAAAAGTTTTTGCCTAAGTAGGGACCAATATAATATTATATGTACAAATAAAAGTTAAACGATGTTTGGTTGAAAAAAACGTTTAACATTTCATTTATGGATTATAGTATTAAAAGTTTTTTAAACTGCATTTTTATTTGTTAAAGGTCTTTCGGTACATGTAATTATTCTTAAAACGGTAGAGCTCACCTGTTCCTTAATGTCTTACTTGTCATGGCGACCTTACGTGGCTCGCAGTATTATTGTATGGCGGTGTAAAGGTTACCGTTGCCTTCATAATGTCACTTCAGTGCCTATGGAATTCTCCGTTACCGCAACCCGAGCCTCTAACCTCCTTCATAATGGCTAGTGAGGGAAAGTTCAAAAACATAAAGCTCTTTTTAAAAGCTTGATAATTAAAAATTGTGTAACTTTGTCACTCTGCCAAATAAAACCACGTATTAAATAACGTGTCATTGACATTTTTATGAATAGGAATTTTATGAGTAAATCCATGTGACCATTCACCGAATAAAGTGCGACTGCTCTATAAATGCTTGTATATCCCTGAATCTATTGAGACACCTTTATTGAATAATTTCAATGAAGACTGGCTGAATCTTGTTCAAATTATATACATTTTAGTATGTTGTATATATTTTATCATTAGGCTAGTGCAGTGGTAGCCAACCTATGACGCATTGGATGATTATAAGTGACGCATTGGATCCTTGTGCCTACAATATTAGTGTTTTATTATTATTAATTCTGATCATGAACGTAAGAAAATAGAAAAGGTGTTTGAGCTGTATGGCGTATCTGAACTCGTATTTTGATTTACAATGGCGCATGGTATGTGAAAGTTGGTCACTCTTGGGCTAGTGGATAGCGCTTACGCCTAGTAATCGGGGGTTACGAGTTCAAGGCTCGTGCTGGTTACATTTTTTTCAAATATTTATTCATTTGTATTATAGCTAGAACACAAACCCAAAACGGTTGAGCTAATAATTGACAATTATTACTCGTATAAAAACTGTCAAAATAATCTTCATATTGTGGATATCTATATGATTTGTTTTGGTATGAATATGGTCAAAAGATAAAAAGAATTTATTGGATTGATAGTCGGATGTGTTTTCCACTGATTTACTGTGGATAACTTAATGAATTATTACGAATAGTTTTATTAGTAATCGGGTTGTAGTCAACGTTTCCTGTAATTTTTTCATTGTGTGTGTAGCCCATCAACTTATTTGTGCGGGGAAAAAAGATGCGATTGCGCAAATATGCATATTCTTTCATAGATAAAATTAAGTAGTCAACATAATGCACCACGAAATCATAAATAACATAATAAATGATGTCTTTATTCGTAGTACGTAACATTCTTTTTTTCTTTTAACCATATCCGCTGCGAAACGAAGCATATGGATCTCCAAAAGATTGATTCGACAGTTTCTTTTACGAGTAATAATTGTCAGTTATTAGCTCAACCAATTTGGTCGATGTCCCGGTTTCAAATGGACATGAAAAAAATTGTGCAATTTTCGCCAGCTATGGGAGTCAAACCTTAGACCCTTCGCTCGTGAGTCGGATGCACAAACATAGTATGAATAAGTATATAGTGTTGCCATGTTCCGTACACATCTCAAAGAAAGGAACCTGGGAAACCATCGCAATGTATCAAATAAAATATATATTTGTGCAAAACAAAAATATGGTTACAAGTTTCTTTCATTGAGATGTGTGCAAAATTTAAAAACATGTGTGCGGACAATTTTTAACAGGTGTACGGCCGCACACGCGCACACCTTAGAGAGAACGTGTCAATATTTAACTCGGATTGTATATTTGACTATATACTCGTACTATGGTTTGCCAAGACATTTGCGTGACATATAGATCATTTTACATGCTGTATGTATGGTATTTTTAATGGTTTGTTAGTTTTATAATAGTATGGGTGAAACTTGAATTTGTTTTTGGCATTTTTTTTGATATTTGTTATCGTCGGTAAAACTAATGTTACTAATTTACAAAACGTCTATGAATTGCTTGAACAATAATAATAAAAAATAAAAAACAAAAATGTGTCTCAATATTCCACTTATAAAATAAATATCAAAGTTGTTCTCAAATTTAGCCAGTTTCTAAATGATGCAGTGAGCGCTATTTTCTGTACATTGAGTTTTATAAATATTTTAATTTGAACTTAATAATTATTTTTTATCTTTGTTTATCAATGTTTAAAATGTACTATGGTTATCATGATTTTCGTTCCTAGATATGAATGTATAATATTTTTAAATATCTTTGGACTCAGCGTTCAACCATCAAATGTTGTGTTTATCAGCTAGCGAAACATTCTCCGCCCATAAACCTGTCAAATGTCTATCCTTACCGCCCCCGGCCCCCGCTCACATCATTCAAAATAAGCACTAACAAAAATACATAACTCTCCTTATCTAACACATAATAAACTATATTAAAACGAGACCAGTATACAACCCAAGCACCAACTAGACTTCTAGAATTCCGATTACAAGTGTAATGAGAGTGAGAAACTTGGCCTCTTTTTCAGAAGTGTATCCCCGTCCCGCTTTATCTCACAATTCCCAGATCGTAAATTTGAAATGGCCGCGCGTGGTTTACGCGCGCTTTTTCCCCTGCGCGCGACGCCGTCGATTTACTGCCGTCTCGTTTTAACGCGTGTTTTATGACAGCGATAAAGCAGACGAGCGACGTCAGCTGTTCGCATCACTCGTCCTGCCAGCACGCCATAAATTGCGGTGGCCTTTGAGATTTTATTCCGTCTCTCTCGCTCGCGACGAGACTGCGCCGGGAGGTTTATGAGCTGGGAAAATGCCAATAAAATTTTATTTCATACTACTGAATTAAATTTTTTTTTGTTCGAACGAAAAATTATTGGATACAGTTTTTTTGGATATTGCGATATCTTTTGAAGAATGTTTGATTTTCGCAAAAAGAGTCTTAATTTATTCTAAATTAAGTAAAGTACTAGAAAATACATATTTTTCACTACATAGCAGTCACTTACGACACTATTGTATTCATTTTAAAATTGTATATAAATAATTAAATTGCCAATTATTTACAAATGCCATATTACTTAAATAATATGTGTGTCGCAAGCTTAAATATACACCTTCTTCAAAAACGAAACCAATCGATATAAAATTATTTTAAATTGGAAATAATTCATTGAAATGCTGGAGAAAAAAAATATTGGCTAAAAAGATTATGAAACATTAACTAAGCTTAGAAGTTAAACCTAAGTTTGAAAAATGTCTTAATGAAAACATTATTTTAATAATTTATTTTGTGTTTTAGTTACTCTACAAAATAAGTAATAATTATCATAAAGTGTGCTTATATCTAAATACAGTTTTATTAAAAAAAAAATTAAGATACTTTATTTCAAATAGATTATGTCTTTTAATAAAATACGAATTGGATTTGCCATTAAAGAGATAATTTTTGAAAAGATTAAGACAGCCTTAATTAGTTATTAAAAAAAAAACATTTATTTAAAAAGTATTATTCTGTGTATAAAAAGAAAATTGTTGTACCTTATATTAAACTTCTTTCATATTACGATAAAAAAGATACAAATATTTATTAGAAACCTTCCTTATAAATATAAAAGTCTAATAAATAGTTTGTGGTTTTAATTCAGTCCATTTCATGTAAAGCTTCTTGAAATTCATTTATACTATTTTATTGGCTGAAATAATGATCGTATTATTGGCTTATGTAACATTTGTACTTATAACTAACGAACTCACTGTTGAGTAAAATTAATTATATTTACTGTCAATTCTTGGCTCCCGCGAGCTAAGAGATTAAATTAAAATAATAAAACAAATAGAAAAATAGTTTTATATACTTATTTAAAATACCAAGACAAGTTCTTTTTGTAGCACTGTTATCAACTTTTAAAAGTATATCGACCCTATTTAGGCAAAGGGGTTTAACCCTCAGTTTTTTGAAAAGTCCTTTTATTTGAAAATCACAATATACACAACTAAATACATATTCTGTCAAAAAGATTAAGCCAAAAATAGAGGATTATTATCGAAATTTAGCTGTAAATTTTGAAAAAAACGACGACCTACATACTAAGTTTGTGTGGAAAGGAAAAAAAGTATTAACCCCCAATTTTAATGATTTTCCTTTAATGACTTTTTTAATTATCAGATCATGCACTTCGATTTGCGTTAGTGTGACTTACTAAAAATCATTCAATGTTTTCAGGGCCTGCTGTAAAATTTGTTCTGTCAGGGTTAATCCCTTTTGCCTAAACATGGTCGATATATTTTTTGCGGTATACACAGTTTTTTGTATCAACTTTTAAATGTAGAAGATCAGTAATGTATGAAAAGTTAAGTTATTTTTACATACTATGTTAAATTGGAATCAAAGTATGAGTAGTTATTTAATATTCTATTAAAGGCGTAATAAAATTGAATATATCTTAGTTGTTTAAGTACGGACGTGGTTTGTGAAGGGTCACCAGAATTCAATTAATTTCGATTCCAAGCATTTAATTGTTATTTAAATAAAGGCATTTGTTTTGTTGTGTTAATTGAATAATATTGGAAAATATAATTTAGCCCCATTCACCGATCGTCTAGGATTACCAGAATCTCCTAAAACCTCCTAGCATCACCCTCACACAGCCAGATATGAGATACTAGAAAAGTGGAAAAGCTTCGTCGCAAATTTTCTTTCAATCTTTAGCAATTAACACTGGAAAAATCACACATCCCACTCGCATTCACGCATGTCTAATACCAACAAAAAGAGAAAATAACTCTGTTCTCAGTGCAAATTTGACGCGCAATAAAACGTTTTGCAATGTACAGCGTCGGCTTATGTATTGGCGTCTCACTTGCGCGTCGTTTCTCGTTTGGACTCTCTCGCCAGGTCGTAAAGTATCGAGTCACATTTTGGTATACGAGGCTTTGGCGACAGCCGCGCGAACGGTGTCTGTAACGCGTGATACCAACGTGCTTTGGTCCTCTGGTTCGATCGACAGAAAAAAATTCAAAATAATGCCAACAGACTTGACCAGCAGTCACCACCGATGATTGAGATATAACCTTATTAACACATGATCATTACAATTATTGTTATTACAACTAAGTTCTAATAATACACAACTCTAAAAATAAGTCAAGACATAGTCATTAAAACAACCATTAAAATAATGATGAAACAACAATAAAAAATAATTTTTTGACAGTTTATATCATTCATAAAATAATGCCAAGTGTATAAGCTGCAACTGAGTACATCAAAAACAGATACGATCTAGTTTGACGTTTGATGCTACATAAACAAATACCATTTTGACAGTTGATACGAGAAAGGTTTTTATGTGCGAGCTGGTGTAAAAAACACTTGATAGTTTTTCGCGCGTAAATTTGACGTTTTTGTATCAATATAGAAAGTTTGAAACTTTTGAAAAGTTTGAAAGAACAGATGTTCGTGCTTGCTGTGGTTGGCAGCCGCCGGCGAGTTGAATTGCCGTTGTGCCAATGACGAGACTGGAGCATCGACATTCTGCGTAAAAGGTATGTTTTATCAGAAAGTAAACATGTATTAAATAGTGTATAAAATATTATTCTCAATTCTCAGTAATATGCAGGGTTTATACAAGGAAAATAAGCTTGTAAAGCTAGAGAAGTGGGATTACTGCATTGTCAACACGCGGCCATTTTTTGATCTTTATTACAATTCCAATAAAATTTTATTGCTCTTCTTCTACAGTTATTGCTCTTAAAAACGACATTTTATTGTCAAATATGTTAGTATAATAAACACAAAATTTAATTGGTAGTTGATAATATCGTAAAATATTTTAGTAAATGACCAAATTTAATCAAAATCCACTCTTAATTTGTAATATCAAACAATTTTATGACGGCTTTAGCGTTACGATAGGCATAAAATGTGTTTATAGGAACTGATACATAGGTATTTTCTACTAAATATTGTATATTGCATATTTTGTAAATTGGTTAAGTGATTGTATATGTTAACTTGTTATATATTTTAGTAAAGGTATACCTAAGTATTTTATTGAAAACTCTGTAAGTATTTTGTATAAAAATATTTTTTACCATGAAAAGAAAATCATGTAATTATATTAAGTATGACTAAAAACTACTAAGATTGTAGAAAAAAATTAGGCATTATTTAAATAAAAATGTTTAAATAGAAGACTATTCATAATAAAGAATTAGATGTTTTGTCAAAGTTTATCGATACACATATAAAATTATGTTCAGAATTTGTCTTATAATATATATATTACTGTATTACGGTGATTATAAGACGCACTTTAATTTTGTAGGACACAAATAAGTAAAAATAATAGCAAGTAAGTAGCTAGTACCTTTGTTAGAACCCATCGGTCAGACGACTTATTAGAAAACAGAGATCCAAAAATAAGGCAAAGCATGCGTCTTATAATCGGGTAATAATATATAATTGGATTTTTTTATACGGCGCAAATGTTTCATTAATATAATCAATTTTATCTACCAAAAACTCTTGTTTTATTTTTGAAATAATAGCTTAGACTTTTTAGGTATACAAACAAAATATATTTAGTGATAAATCAAGACGATTTTGTCTGTTATAACATTTTCAACCAAGTATGAAACCTGCTATTATTTAAATATAATGGTTTTCCATTAGGAATTTACAATAAATGACTTCTTTAAATTATGACAATTTACTCAATTAATTATTATTATCAATTTTAAATATTGTCACTGTTTGGCGGAGAACAATTTTATTGAAACAATATAACAGTTTTAAATAGTTGAAAATATCGTAACGTACGAAACCAGTCTAAATTTAAAAATATACATTAGAAATGCGGATAAAAACAATAATGTCATTTCATTCTTATGTATTTTCACCAAGGATTGATAATAGCTAAAATCAATTTTATTAATGAAGTTTTTGCGACAAATGCAAAAAAAATTGCTTCAATTAAAAATATTTATTTGTACATTATATTTATAGTATGGAAACGTTTATCTTTTTTTAAATTATGTACAATAATTTTTTATTGTATTATACTTTATCACAGAATAATGTGCACAAACTAGTTTTATTTTGCATACTTCAATATCGTATTGTTATCGTAAAAGGCCTTCTTATTAGCAATCTCTATATTTCATGCAAATTGAAATAACGATGAAGCATGCAGTTCTGTCATGCGGGTCATTGGCAGACCTTTTATTGCATTAATTGATAGCGCATTGCAACTTTACATGATTGGTAAATAATTAATTGATCGTCGTGTCTTATTTTACATGGTGAAAGTGTTTATAATATTCTCAGTAGTTGCTTTTTGAGTCACGTACCAAGTTAAAGACGGCTGATGATAAATTATTGTTATATTTATAAAACCGATCTACGGAATGTTTAGTATGTTTTGTTAAAAACATGATAAACGTGCGTTGATATTTGTTTATTTTTGTAAATATCTGAGAGTAACAATGTTCTATCACATAAATTATCGTATCATAAAATAATAAAAGCTACTTACTAGACTTTTTTTTAACCATATCCGCTCCGAGACGAAGCATATGGATCTTCACAATGTGAA
>JAPMAG010002352.1:0-11219 GCA_036584685.1 Rhyacophila sp. Rhy_31_5
CTTAATTCTGTACCTAGCAAAAATTTCATAGGCATTTTTTTATTTACGAGTATTTGAAAACATAGATATAGACAAAAAATTAACGATTATTAGTCATAAAAAAATGTCAAATAATCTTCGAGTTATAAAAATTGCATAATATGATGCGGATTATTGTCATATTGTCATTAACATTATTGGAAACCCAATTCGTCATGAAACTTAACTGCGTATGTAAAATCATAGAACAGTAAAATAGTATTTTTAGTGTCTTAAAATAAAAAAATATAACAATATAGCTAAAAATGATACTTCCGGTTTGATTGTGATATTTTTTTGAATAAAATTCAATTTTGCAGAATTATTTAAAAATTTACTTTTTCATATTACACATTTTAAATAGAAAGTTTTTGCAAAACTTGTTAAAATGCGGACTTGCATAATATAAGAGAATAAGATGTCACCAAAGTAGTATGTAGAATAAAAATATACCAAACAATATTTTATTCTTCTTACGCAGAGGCGTACTCAATACTTTTAACGTTTACAGCCAACAAACAAAACTACTGCTCAAACACAACTCAGATATTTAAATACTTGATTTAAATAACATTGCACGCTTTTACAATGAATTTGTTTTTCATAAAATATATTTTTTTAAATCACCAATTATATTGTCGTGTTTTTATATAATACATATTAAACGTTCTAAATAAAATAATCAAATGGGTCGGACGTTGACTCATAAGATTGTTAAAAATTGTACATATTTTTTTATCGACAAAAATCTTTTCTACTGAAGTGATTGTTACCAGAAAAATAAGTATTAAATGTAGTATTATTATTATGTTATAATATAAAAATATGACTTTTTGTGTAAGGAATATTTTTTATGTCTGTATTATATTCAAAAATTTCAGGTATTTTGTAGTTAAAATGTTCAGCACTTTTGGCTGGCACCATATTGACCACATACTAAGCCTCAGTTTCAATTATATATATAACTAATGTCACATATGTTTATATATATTTATAATTTAAACTTCAAGAATTGATAAACAGAAAGCAGAATCAAAAGCTCTCTAAAATTATTAGCGTAATTTTTATTGTTAAAGAATACAGTTCTAAAACTATTTTGACAACGAACTAACTGCTAAATTACGTGTATTTTTAAAGCAAGTTTTAAACAAATACTTAATATATTTTATATGTCTAAGGAATTGTACATGTCATTGAATAACATATTAAAACCACATCATCAATTATTTCTAGTTTGTAGGTTATCGTAAAAAGCATTTTGTAATTTGTTGATACCGTCCATAAATGTCATATATTGGAATTACTCAATAAAATAGTATTGTTGGTTTGTACATGTTTTTTATTGATTGAGAACGTTACACTGCAGCTGAACTTCGAGTCTTGCACATTGCAAAGAGTATAATATATTGAACTCAATTCAGCTGTAGGTAAATTCATTTTTTCAAATATGCAATCGATAAATTCTTTTATATCAAATTCTAAACAGTAATAAAAAAACAGTTAAAACGACGGTATATATGATTATTAAATGAAGATGCGTTATGAGTGAATGTAAATGGTATAAGAAAAAAATGCATTTAATTCGGTCATAATGATGACTACTCCGTCAAGCAGACATATTATTTGAGGCGTGTATTTCCAAAGTGAACGTACTCCACATCAGACAATTTGTGGTAAATGCCAATAAACTGTTTACGGTGTCAACAGTAGTTATGTCCATTTGTAGTGTAAAATAAAATCTACAATGTAGATAATATGTAATATCGACACCGTAAACAGTTGTTTGGCACTTACCACAATTTTTTTGAAGTGAAATATGTTCACTTTAGAAATACACGCCTCATTTAAAATTTGCTATAATTCAATATAAATAACAGAAAATAAATAAAAATGAAGCTGTAACTTAAAAGAACAAATAAAAAATATACATCATTTAGATGCGATTAATAAAATGGGTTTAGATAGAACAACAATTGTTTTCTATAAGTAATCTTATTAATATAAATATGAAAAGATAAAAACATCATAAACCCTTGATATTATCCAAATACACAACTAAATTTGTTAAAGAACTGATGATGGGTAGTTCATATTAAAAACTGTGACTGGTTTGATATTACTTTTGCGTTGAAAAAATGCGTAAACTTCATATAAAATTGATAATTTTATTCATGATAAAAAGCAAGTAAATAGTCAAAATATATTAAAAAAATGAACAGATTAATACTGAGTTCTGCCTGAAATACCAATGGAGTCGTGTAATAAATCATGAGTGCTGAAAACGAGCTATGGTCCTAAGTAATCCTTTGCATCCTCAAGTTAATGAACGAGATTTGTATAGATACTCGTATATCAATCAAGTCATCTTGTCTCCTATAAACTTTTATGATGCTCAATTTTGTAATTAACTTAAGTCTACAATATTTTACTGTTACAAGTTAATCGCGTATATATTTTATCCGTACATTACTCAACTATAATTTTTATTTGATTTTATTTTTCATATATCCCATACCTAAACTAGATATTATTTAGAAAAAACACACAAATGACTACAAAACCAAGATCATAGAGATACAAACACGTGTGCTATATAAAATTAATGTCTTTTAACATCACGATCGGATATCTCTGTTTTTTGCGCCCTATTATTTGTTAAGCTCTATTTCCCAGATTTTCTTACTGTATAATATATATACTCATGTAGTTTCGTAAAATTTTACCATATCTATATTGCATAATATTTGTACATTTCTATTCAATAATTATTTATCTAGTTGGAAAGTTCGTTACTTGAAAATTACAACTTTTCACGTCAATATATTTGTATCAAAAGCTGCAAATTAGGTTTTTCAAAATCGAGGCCTTAAAGTAAAAAAAAACGCTATCTACAAAAGTGCAACTTTACAAGCCAAAAAACTTTTTTTTTATTTTCATGGAACTAAAACACAAACAACTTACTCGTATACAGTCTTTTGATATTAAATAAAGGCAACTTTATGTAATTAACATTAAATTGTGCGTGAGCTTATACGGATGCTGTTTTAATTTGTATGACAGTGGTGAGTCAATCTCCTTCTGATTAGCATGCGTTTTTATTCTTCTGTCATATTAGTACAGGAATAACAAAAATAATATATCTTATACTTTGTAGAAGAGAAAATGTTTAAAGAGCCAGATGAAGCTTGTACAGTCTTTTGATGTAATATGTAATAACTTTATGTAATTAAAACTAAACTTTACAGACGACTATAGAAGAAACTAGAAAAGATTGGCATATCGTTGTTTGACAATTATGTAGCCAAAAACGTAAAATAACATTATCACAAATAAAAAAAAACATATTTTCATAGATAATGTTACTTGACTTTAAGCCCTCGAAATATGCTAGGGATATTAATTACACAAAGTAAAAAAGTGATTTTGATTGATTCTACGTCAGTATTATAATCTATTTATGGTTTTTTTAAAACTAAATAACGGATTCACAAGTAAACGTATATTTTTTAACATAATAGATTAAGTTTATGAAATACTTGTTTACTGGTTAGTAAATCCATTCCAATTCAAAAATTTAAACCGCGAAGAAGACCTTTCTCTCACACCAGAGTTGCGCAATTTTGAAAAAGCATATTGCAACTCATTCCAATTGAGGTTAATAGTGAACTCAATGCATATTTGTATGACTTATATTAACTATGTATATTGATACGTAACAAAAAATACAATTTCATTAACGGATTAGCATAAAATATATTTAATTTTAGATTACAAAAAAACTGTGGTATTAAAATTATATAAATCCATTTATACGAATTTTATCTATAAAATGCAGGGCTGTGAAGTCGGAGTCAGAGTCGGAGTCGTGGAGTCGCGGTGTTTTGGCTAGAGTCGGAGTCGGGGTCGAAGTCGTGAAAAATGAGCGAAACAACATGAAGCATCTTTGATCAATCAATACTTGAATTATCATCATCTTCATCCGATACTGCTGAATCTGAAGACGATTTTGAAAAATATCTCAATGAACAAGAGAAGTTAAAATGTCCTCATTTGAGTCCCAATATAGTAAACGAAGGAGACTCTATTTTACAATTAAAAAATGAATTTTACGATACATTGAAAGTGGTGGAAAAAATTCACCGAGCTTCTAATTAAGATGTTAAACTGGCAATACAGCGGTATCCAGAAATCGTAAAAGATTCAACGTTGACCGTTAAAGCATTGCCGCCAACCCAAGTATCCGTAGAGCAGCTATTTTCCACTCTTTAAATTCTCAAATATGATTTGAGAGCTTCTATGAATACAGATTTGATAGAAGCAATGTTGTTTTTAAGAATAAATTCTAATAAAAAATTAATAAGTTTGATCTTGCTTTATTTTTATGCCTATAACATAAAAAAAATTGGGTATTTGCAAAAGTAGGAAAACAACCTGATAAAATTAAACTTCTTTGAGTTGGAGTCGGAGTCGTGTTGTTTATAGATATTGGAATTGGAGTTGGAGTCGTGTTGTTGGTAAATATCGGAATCGGAGTCGGAATCGTGTTTTTTTAACAACTCCATATACCTGATGAAATGTTGAGATGTTGAGAAACTTGAAAAACTAAACAAAAAATTATAGCATCTGTATGTCAAATATGAAAGCACATTTTCTTTTTCTTTTAACCATGTCCACTTTGAAACAAAGCATATGGAGCTCCACAGTGTGAACATTAAATTGACAGTTATTATTTTTTTACGAGTAATAATCGTCAATTGTTAGCTCAACCGTTTCAGGTTCGTATTCTGGCTACAATGCAAATAAATAAAGATTTGTGAAATTTGCGAATTTATGTCATCTGTATGTCAAATATGAAAGCACCTTTTCTTTTTCTTTCAACCATGTCCGCTCAAAAACGAAACACATGGATCTCCACAGTGTTAACATTGATTTGACAGTTATTATTTTTTTACGAGAAATAATCGCCAATTAATAGCTCAACCGTTTCAGGTTCGTGTTTTGGCTACAATGCAAATGAATGAACATTTGTAAAGTTTGCGACCAGCCTTGAACCCGTAAACCTCGGCTCGTGAGTCCAGCCATTATCCACTCACCGACCGAATTGGTTGAGCTAATAACTGGCAATTATTACTCGTAAAAAAACTCTGAAGATCCATTTGCTTTGTTTTAAAGCAGTTATAACTCAAAGAAAAATATTAAAATTATGCCAAACTTAATTAAAATTTTGTATCATTCATAAGAGAGTAATAAAAATGCTTGTTTGAAAATTTTATTATGAAACAAATCGGTATCGATTAAATATTCTCCCATGTATTATAACAGTCTAATTATTGAAATCCGGTATTATAAAACAAAATATAATATGTAAGTTAAACGTAAATTCTCTGAGGCAAATGCTTGACATAATAATTTATCATAGGAATCACTAATTCGATACTGTTACATAAGGTTTTGTGACTCGTAACGTAACTGTGCCAGAAACGACGCCACTTAGATTTGCATAATACTAAGATGCAGTAAAAATGAAATAAAGATAGAAATTGCAGCCATATATGTAATAAAGTCAATGAATACATGAAATATTCACAAATCATTTATGTTTAATGATCATGAATTATTACCTGACAGTGAAATCAAAAGTGTTGTATTGATGCGTAGCATAAAACCTGGCCGAGAAACAAAAGAGGGGCATGCAAAAATTAATACTATAAACAATTATGACATCTGATGTACGAGTATCTAACATCAAAGCATGATTGATATGTAATAAAATTGTGTTACATAAATAGGTGTTTCAGGTGTGGCAATTTTTCATGATTTTTCGTCAAAGTCACATTAACGCAAATTTGAAGTGCCTGTTGACGAATAAATTTGTGTTTTAATTTACTGTCCGGATGATTAAAAAAGTTATTTAAAAAAACATTAAAATTTAATGCTTATGCTTTTATCCTTTCCACACAAACTTAGTAGATCGCTTTTTTTTCAAAATCTACAGCTGAATTTCGATAATAATTCGGCATTTTCGGCTTGATTCTTTTTGATAGAACATGTACAATATTTGATTATGTACATTTTTTTATCTTTTTTCCATATACGCTCCGATATGGAGCATATGGGATCTTCATAGCATGAAGATTTTCTTAACATTCATTCTTTACGAGTAATAGTTGTTAATTTTTAGCTCAACCGTTTCGGGTTCATGTTCTGGCTACAATACAGATAAATGAACATTTGTGAAATTTGCGACCGGCACGGGTCTCAAACCCATGACCCTCGGCTCGTGAGTCGGATTACTATCCATTCACCCATGAGGGCGACCAGTTATGTAGATTGTGGTTCTTAAATAAAAGCACTTTTCAAAAAACTGAAGACTTAAGGCGTTTTACATAAACAGGGTTTATATATATAAATAATTAGATTTTATCTCGAGAGAAATTAAAAAACCTGTAGTAAAATCTTGAATCAAGAATCTCTTTCTAATATATATTACTATGCTCGTAATTAATTTAGGTAATTGGATATGTATAAAATTAAATTAATTTAAATAATCAAATATTATATGTGCTATTCCAACTCTGCATTGTGATATTCACCATTGATATTAAAGTATCAAATTTGAAAATACGCTTTAAAACCGCAGAAATATAAAAGTACATCAATAAAATACATTATTATAGTGTATACGAGTACTTAACGTTATTTTATGTATTAAATGTGTAATAATGATTAAAGTGGTTTAATAAAATAAATTGCATATTTATTTTTTCTGATTTATTATTATGGTTAGCAATGACCTAAAGGTGATGATTCATGTGCGTGGTTGAATGATTCCTTTTGCTCCTTTGTACTAAACTTACAAAGTATTTTGTTCAACAAGAGACGTCGTAAGACTATGAGTGTTTTTAAGAATAAGAGAAGAAATTTGAATTGATTATTAGAAAAAAATAGTTCTATAAGCATAGTATACATTTTTGCTGAAGTATAAACTAATATACCTAGTATGTACAGTATAAACAATATTTTGTACTGATAATTGGCAATTATATCTTGTAAAAAATCTGTCAAAACAATTATCACACTGTGAAAGTGCCATATACTCCAATTTGGAATCTAAATTAAAACACACATACGCTTGTCTGTATGACATGAAAAAAAATGAAATATTTTGTAACCAGCTACGGAATTTAGCCCATAATCTTCAGATATATAACCGGACAATATATTTACTAAGTTACCGAGAGTGCAAGAACATAAGATTTAAAATGTTTTACCATTAACACTAAAAGAGAGAAATATGGGCGATGTCAATGTGAAATATAAGAACGCATCGTCATTACACTGGCAGAAAGCGTTAAGTAAAAAGATACTGTTTTAAGATTTTAACGTTCGAGTCTTTTACATACTCGTACATTTTAACCATAATATTTTAGGGTAATTGAAGCTGGCTTGTTAATGTTTTTTTTTCAAAATTAGAATATACCTGAAAGTACTTAATCTGATCAGTCAAATATTCCTTAGTCGTTATAATGTGTTTTACTAGTAATAAATTATTCAATATCAGCTGAGTAGGGAGTAATATTTTAATATTACAGAAAAAGTACAAGAATATGGTTAAGTTTGTTTTACCGGACGATAGAGCGTGCAAAAATCTATTAAACTGCATCATTAGGTCAAAAAAGTAATATTTCGACTTAACGCCTTTTGCCAGTATATCGACGATATAAGCTAGGAAACGTTTTAGATTGGTATATACGCGACAGGCAAAATAAAGTAAAAAAACCTAAAACAAAGATTTAATATTATTAATATCCTCAAATGAGCGTATTTTGTTCTCAATGCAATACTAAACGAATTCAATGACCCCTAGTGGCCCTTCGCATAAAATAAAAAACGCGCTTAAACTATTCCGGTGACCGTTATGTGAGATACGAGTATCTTGAAATAATCGTTAGCCATCAGTTTAGCCGTATTAAATCATAATCTAGTTCCAAATAAACATAAGAAAAAATATATATATTTCTTAATTTTCTAAACTTATTACACATGGTTTATAAAGATTTAAAAACGGTTGTACTAACCGATTCATACTCCAGAGACATAATCTATTTGTTATAATAAAACATAAGTTTAATATTTACAATTTTAAAACACTGTAGTAAGAAATTTACAGATGTTTTTTTATTATTTTTCTAAAGTTAATTGTAATGATTTTTTAATCCTTATTTTGTAAATCAGACAAATGAACAGAAAACAAATGCACACATCTGTACATGGGAGTGTAACAACGCTAAGTAAAAAATGGCGCTTTTTCACTATGGCTGTTCAAGGTCGTTTTGGTGATGCTTTCCTCGGATAATATATACGATAGTGTAATATCCTTTTCATTATATTATTTTCTCGTATAGTTATAACATAATTAAACGTATCACTAGAAAGAGCGTCGTAAGATATACTACACTATGTCGATATCTCAATTTTGCCAGAATATTGATTTAACGTAGTGTACCGCCCTAGTACAGGCATAGACTATTGAAGACTGAAAACAGAGACATATTATGTCATTTTAAACTGAACTCACGTAATTAAAGTAAAAATAGATTTATATGTATAAAATATAGGGTTTTCCAATAAAAGGTGTTATTTTGATATTCAAAGAAAAATGCCATTTTTTGAGATAAATTTACATAATATTTGATCATATTATGTATCCGTATCTGCAAGGAAAACTACAATATGTCAAAAATAACACTTTTTCACCACGGGTGTTTGAAGTCGTATTGGTGGTTACTTCCCTCGGATGATAAATAACATAGTATAATATTCCTTTCATTGTATTCTTTTCTAGTACGGTTTCAACATAATTGAGTATATCACTGGAAAGAGCGTCGTAAAATATACTATACAATGCTGATATCGCATCTTTGCTAATAATCGATGTAGTGTAGTTTAACTCCCAGGTACAGACATAGACTATTGAAGATTGAAAACAGCGATATTTTATGTCATTTAAAATTGAATTTACGTAATTAAAATTAAGATAGTTTTATGTATTTTATTTTATATATTTATTATTAAGTTGAGATCAGTTGTGCGCATACTTGCAGATTTTTTCCCCAGATGAAGACAAGTTGAATGAAATTTCAACCTACTTTAATTATCAATCATATTTGTTCAATTGCCTGTGTGTGCATTTGTCTTATGTGAAATAGTTTTGTGTTCATTTGTCATGAAACCCCTTATGTTACATTTGCATAAAATAAGAATACAACAATAGAATGAATAATGGGTCACACAATAAATTGCAAAAACTATATTTTGCATGCACTTTTGTTCGTTGCTTTTTTTGAAATTGGTGTTATATAATTTATTGTTTATTTTCCATCTCATTGAAATCAGAAAAGTCAGATATATAAACGAGTGAAGCATTTCAAATTTGTTCACTAAGTGGATCCGTGATAATATGTGAAAATGATTGTTCGCGTTACTATAAAATATTTATGATGTGCGAGCTTTATAAAGAAGAGTCGCTTTCACTTAGTATACAATATTGGTTATGTTTCCTTATAAGTTTTAATGAGTAAGCTAATTAAATGATTGGTATGAAATATTGATAAACTCTAATACAAATTAATTGAATACTAAGCAATATTTACTACATAGTCAATCATATCACTAATTTAAGTATTTACATATTGATTATAACTTAGATTCAACATGATTTGATCGTCATAACATATACTGGTGCCTATTTTGAAAATTTTATTGAGTTATTTCGGTTTTGACTAAGCGTTACCATCGACGTAGCAAATGTATTAAAAAACCGGTAATATATCAATAAAATAAGCAACCATCAGATTTATTGAATAAAAAATTATGAAAAAAAGCTTTAGATGTAGCCATTTTGAGTTGTATTTTGATGCAAGCAAATTACTACATATATTAGTCCAAATATAATTCATACGTTTACTCTATTGGTACAACCTTATCAAGTTCGATAGCAAAAAATCTAATTAATCCATCAAATGTGCTAGGAGTTTTGCGATGTGATTAACAAACAAATGATAATAATTATATTGATTGGAATTTCACAGAGAAAGCCTTAATCGTATATTTTATTGACAAATCACGATGATTACTGAAAAATATTTACACAGGTGTCATCTTTCTATAAAAAAAAAATACTTACATAACATTTTTATTAAATATTTAATTAAAGTGAAACGCGCTTTCCACCGATATTCTTAGGTCATACATAGCACAAGAAGTTAATCTTTCATCAATAAAAAAAAACGTAAGTCACCGTTGATTAATCGAATTAAAATAATGACTAGCCAAGAATCACACCTGATGGTTTGAATACCGGATACGATCGGCCTTGACGAAAAAAACACTTCCAGTGTGACGTAACAGCTGGCATGATTTGTATTACGAAACGTTCAGTAGCGAGTATTAAAAAGCAGCTAGCCAGTCGTAGAAGTAGTTACAAATTTGAAATTGATATAGCTGTGTTATATTTCATTTGATCATAGATGTCGTTGGTTTGATATGTCATATAAAATAGTTTATTTTCTTCAAATAATAATAGTTTTACACATTTTCGCGAAATATATTTATAACAAATGAATATAGTTTTTATATGTACGTACATTGTCATAATTTTTTTCTAAAACTAATAAAATAAATCTGAATTAAATATATTTAATATACCAACACGTTCGTTAGTATATTATGTATCATATAAACCAGTGTTTCCCAATTAATTTTATGTCACGGCCCCCTAAATCTGAAAGAATTAATTCCCGGCCCCCCATACAATTTTTTTTTTATAGTTTAAGATAGGCAATAATTATTACAAGTATAATACACATATTTAGTATATTCAGCAAAAAATTATGGGAAATTGCTTAAAAACTTTTTTTTTAATAAAAACTATACACACATGCAACAATTTAATGCGATAGATGAGGTCACATGTTTTTACATAACAAATCGATATTGGGTTCAATGTCAGAAATGATAACTCGCAAAGCATTTTTCAAAGTCTCCGTGGAGCATGGACCTTTGGTTATTTTTAATATAATTAATGAAGAAAATGCTATTTATACTTTGTAATGAATATTTTCGTGGCTCCCGTGAGAAATCCTGCGGCCAACGTTCCCTCTAAGGTGTGCGCATGTGCGGCCGCACATCTGTTAAAAATT
>JAPMAG010002355.1:0-11218 GCA_036584685.1 Rhyacophila sp. Rhy_31_5
TCTAAAGCTGAATTTCAATAATAATTCGGCATTTTTGGCTTAATTCTTTTTGACAAAAAATATATTTAGCTGTGTTCATTGTGACTCTCAATTAAAAGCACTCGAGGTTTACGCCCTTTTGCCTAAATAGGCTAGATATATATACGATACATTTAGACAAAAAAAAAACACTTCTTTTTATTTTTGTTTATCGATAATGAAAAAATAACTTAATAGAAATAAACGTTAAATACCAATAATTGCGGATGTGTTGCCGCACAAAATAAAAATCTTTGACAATTGTATAAATTGATTTTTTGCTATTTAAATTATTTGTAATATATTTTTTCTTTCGCAGTTAATTTTTTTTGAACAATTAGGCGAGGTCGATTTCATTAAATCTTCTATATAAAAAAATGAAAAAATAAGATAGGACATATTGCCAGATCACCATCGATGTATTAGTTTAATGTTAAGAACAATGTCCGCCATATTAATGTATGTGACGATTTTAATGTAAAAAACTTAGTATAGTAACTGCATTTTTAAAAATTCCATTTGTAGTGTGTCAGTGCAATAATTTTGTTAAACATATTACTCTTACAGATTTGCCTATAGATATATCCTTACTACAATATATTTGCGGCGTTTTGGTGAAACGCATTACCCACGAATTCGAAGCTTTCACTATGCCCATATTAAACTGACATTGTAAATAAGGTTGTCAGTTGTAACAAAGAACTTGAAGGAATTCGTATATTGGAAAACAGGGAAATGGAATGAAACGTATATATTTTGGATATCACCATAGTATTGGCGAAATAACTTGACTTGTTTAATGTCACTCAATTTGTAATTTATTTCGTAAAGATGCAAATCGCGGCGACCGTATCATGATTTTATATCCGGCCGATTTAATGGAATATTTTAAAATGGGAAATGAGGTCAGATTTATTTAAAAAACTGCAAAACAAATTAAATGAGATGTATTTTCATTTGAAATATATAATTTGTTCGTGAAATTACTTATTTTTATCGCATTCGTATGTCTTTTTTAACCATATCTGCTCCGAAACGAAGCTAATGAATCTCCACAATGTGAAGATTGTTTTTGACAGTTTTTTAACGAGTCATTATTATCAACTATTAGCTCAACTGTTTTGGGTTCGTGACCGGGTTGCGAAACAGATGAATTAATATTGCGCGGGAGCCACGGGCCTTAAACCCGTGACCCCTGATTGCTAGGCGTATGCGCTATCCACTAGCCTTATAAGGGTTTTCTATTATAATATAATATATTATATAAATCTGCGTCCAGACATTTACAGATTGAAAAAAACTCGATATTATTTATTCAGTCGTAAAAACTTGATTGATTACGGAGTTTTTTTAAGTAAGTGAATATATTATTGAAAGCTTGAAAAAAATCAGTTTAGTTCCGAATATCGAATTTCAAAACTCAATTTTCTTAGAAAAATAGTATGATTTTAAAGAAGCACTAAAATTCATATTAAGGAAGCACTTATTATTATATAATGGTGAAAAAAGAGTGATGTATTGATGTATATATTGACATTATTTAGGCAAAATGGATTACCCTTAAGATTTTTGAAAAGTACTTTTGTTTAAGAATGAAAATGCACACAACTAGATACACGTTCTGTCAAAAGGAATCAAATCTTCCGGCTATTATTAATTATTATCGAAATTCCGCCTTAGAGTTTTAAAAAAGCACGACCAATTATGTTTGTATGAAAAAGAAAAATGCATTAATTCTCAATTTTATTGATTTTTCCTTCAATAACGTTTTTATTATCAAATCAAGAAAATAAAACAACAGTTATTTAGTCATCATGCACTTCAAGTTTGTGTAAATTTGAATTGGACTAAAAAGCGTTAAAAATCTTTTCTGTGCCTCCAGTATTTTTTTTTTGTGAGGGTTAAGACCTTTTACCTAAACACAGTTAATATATATACAATTGACTGTTGCCAAGATAGCAGTTAGATAAAAACTAGAATGAAGAGCGTCAGTTTTAGTAGTTTATTCATGAAACAATATTAACTATTACTCGTATTAGACAATGATACTTTTATTTAAACGAAAAAAACCCTAGTTAATTGACAGTCAGTCATGAGTTATTGATGACAAAATCTAATATATTTTTTTATATACATAATTAATAAATATCATGTCTTTCGCTTTTATTTTTATTGCCCATTTTTTCTAATTGAAAAAAAATAAATATCGTTTATTTTCAAAGCAGACTTAAATATCACCAGGCGGCTATGTAATCGATCAAGAATTCCATGTGATTAATAGGTCCATCGGGAAATACCCTTTCGACTTATAAACTTGACCTGTCTTCCGTCTTCAAGTGTAAGCTGTGGGACCAAATCTGATTGCATGCTTTATATGGATATAGGAGGTCATTAGTTGATCTCCTATACGCCCCAATGCATATTCACTCCTCTCTAAATAAAAACAACTTTTTTAGCATGATGTCATCATGAAGATATTTTATTCCATTCACAGAAACGTATCGTTCTATGAAAATCAATATACTAACAATTTTGTGCAGTAAAAGTCAGTTTTTTTCAATTCCCATGATTTTTTATGTTATTACTTTTATCTACCTCCACTCTTTCATAAAAAGTCATAATATTGATGAAAAAACAAAGTTTTCATTATACAGCTGTATATCTAAAGCTTAAAGTCAAACAATGCTATCTACAAAAGTTCAACTTTACAGGAGAAACATAAAACCTTTTTTTTTATTTTCTTGGAATTCAACAAATGAGATGTTTACTTCAAACCTAATGTTCAAATGTTGCAATTTGTTGATGTTTGATAGTTAAATTTTTCTCGTGACAAGAACGCTAACAGCTTATACAGTCTTTTTATATTGAACAAAGGCGACTTTATGTAATTAACACAAAGCTTTACAGACGATTCAAGAAAAAACTAAAAAAGATTGACATACCGTTATTTGACGATTGTAACCAAGAGCGTAACATAACACTATCACAAATGAAAAAAATCCGCATTTTTGTAGATGAAGTTGTTTGTCAATTTATTTTGTACATTTGTTACAGTATTTTATAAACCAAAGCTTTGTTTATTGAGTTGAAAATATTATAACAAATAAAACCCGCTCTGGATTATTTCTAAATATATGGTTTTGCAAATAATTTTCTTATATTTTAAAACTTTAGTAAAACACAAACGGTTAAGGCAGTACAAGGTGTAATTTATGATATTTATCCATAATTATCGCTCTTTGCTTTTCATTTGATTGATTTAAAATATATTATTTATTTTATTTAAGCCATGTCCACTCCGAAACGAAGCATATGAATCTCCACAACGTGAAGATTGTTTTGAGAGTTATTTTTTTTACAAGTAATAATCGTCAATTATTAGCTCAACCGTTTAGGGTTCGCGTTCTAGCTACAATACAAATGAATAAACATTTTTAAAATTTGCGACCAGCATGGGCCTTGAATGCATGCCCTTTGGCTTGTGCATCGGATGCCACTATCCACTCACCCACGAGGGTGACATATATAAAATATATAGAAAATGAAAAAGTCTATTACCATACAAATTAATTAAAGCTTTATTCATATATTTATATAGTTCATATAAAAAAGCGTACATGATTTCTTTTTTAAATATTAATAATGACTTTTTAATTTGTTTCAAACTTCATATTACTAATAATAAATCATAGGAACATCATAAAAAAATACTTGGAAGTGGATATAACAGTAGTATCAATTGCTTGTATTTCGTATACGTTGATAATAGACCGCATGATAAAGAAAGGTAACGAGAAATTCTTTGACTTCTATGTATTACTTACAGTAGTTCAAAGGTTAGAAGATATATTTATAGCCATACATAATTCCTGACGTACAAGTGGTGTATTAATTATAGGTACTTTATATATATATATATATATAACTGTATACATAATCTGCCAACAATGATAACAATAGAAAAAACAATCGTTATATTCAACTAAATTAGAGTGCCAATTTATTTTGATAAGTGAAACTGCGTTCCGAAGAAGTTCTGCATCTTAATTTTAAAACCTAGTAACTGACAATTTTTTGAAAAATCGTTTTAATACATATTCTATATAACTAGGTTATAATGCTCATTTTACTCTCAATATTTTATAAAGAATCAGTATCGATATGAGTAAAATCGATTTCCCCAAATCTAGCAAATAATACTGGTTTCCTCGAAACAACTTCATAACTTAGTTAGTTAAGAAAAAAATATTAAAATCTAGTAACCAATACTTACTCACTAAGCAATAAAAATGATAAATGCATATACTGGTTTTGATATTATTTTCCTGTTTCGTTCACCGTAATTATTCCTGTATATTCTTGTCGACAATTCTCAGACCAATTTAGTCATCCTGAACATTTTGTATTAAAACACTTACGAGTACTTGTTAAATTGGACAGCCAAGCAGGTGTGACACTCTAAAATATTGTATTTTGTGAATGTATAATATATTATTCGCATTGAAAACGATTTTATATATCGAAAAAAAGTAATTAAATATTTAAGTATAATAATATAGGCTATCCAAAATATAGACTTAACCGGACACGGTAGATTTGTCTCAAAGCTCCACCAACTTGATTTAAAAGGTGGGAAAAATTATTTAAGTGGTGAAACGAAGGATGTTTAGCACATATTCAAGTACTTTTATATACCGGATGAAAGGAAAAAACTACTCATAAGATAATATGGTAAATAGGAAGGTTCATTAACTCTGTATAATAAGTAACTTATTAAATATGATGGTAGTAAGAATATTTTGCACATTTTGGTACTCTCTTATTAACATCTTGAAAAGTTCTTTCTGGGATATCTGAAGTTTACTTTTTTAGGTCAAAATATAAGCTCAAAAGGATATGATGACGTGTTGGTGTTCAATAAATCAATCATCCAAAATATAATTAGTAACCTGTCCAGGTGTATGTTTTTTAATTACGTTTGTACAATTGGGTGATTTTTTCCCATTAATTTGGATTTTTATTAAATGTATAGAATACTATCGTTGTATATTATTTATTTGATCCATAAATAATATATTTTTATTAATTAAAAAAATATAAATATAAAATATAAATTAACAAAACAAAGCACATGGATCTTCACAATGTGAAGATTGTTTTGACACATTTTTTTTTCCGTGTAATAATCTTAAATTATTAACTCAACCATTTCGGGTTCATGTCCCGACTACAATACAAATGAATAAACATTTGTAAAATTTGCGACCAGCACGGGCCTAGAACCCATGACCCTCGGCTCGTGAGTCAGATACCACTATCTACTCACTCACGAGCGCGACAATATAATACAAATAATAAATACGAGTATTTTATTACTTGATGCTTGATGCACATATACGTCTATACTTTTTTTAAGCGAATTTTGAGCGGACGCATATGCAAGTTCATACTCCTGGACAGGTTAAAGTAATTTTAAATTGAAAATATTTTATATAAAACATATTTTTTAAATTATTTTGATTCCAATAGGTTTGAAATGACCATAAAAAAACAATAACTATGAGTCAACTCGTCAGAGTTAATTGATATTTGAAAATTATTACGCTATATTGTGCTGTGTAAGCACTTAAAAATACAAATCTATTTTTTATGAAATAGTATTTACGTTTTTTTATTAATAAAAATGTGTATTCTCCTCAGTATGATTGAAGGGCCTTTTTGAATTGAGAATAATGGCCCAATATTCGTAGTTATGCTACTGTATCTACGTAAGAGTTTTTTTACAAAGAAAAAATCTAGAATAAACTGAAATTTTTACCTAGACTGTCATTTGACCGATCACTGAAATTTCATCAGCATCTGGTAGAAATAAAAAGCAATCCGCGTTTTTCTGATAAGTTTTTTTCATCTCGCTTTTTCACCCTCGAGAAGTTGATAACAAAAGCATTGTTGCCGCAAAAACAATACTCTTCTTCAGATGAATTTTAACAAAAGATTCATTTTAAGATTTAAAATCACACCTTTTCTTACTTGAACGGTGTCATTTGTGACTCACCATCGTCGTGAACTAAAAAAAATGTTACTACTTAATTTTTTCTTAAATATAACTATGCGCCTATAATTTAATTTTTCTATAGTTTTTTGAAATGCATTTATGTATACGCTGTTAGATACATGCCATTCAAATTGTTTTGTATTTTCATTTGAGTCACATCATGGTTTATTTTCTCTTAAAATCTTTCTAAAAGTTGACTGATTTACAGTTTTTTGAACAATTTATGTGATTTAATTTTTTTTTCCGATAGCCATATTATGCTCACTTAAACAAACCGTCATATTATTGATATATTTTTAATAGTAATATAATATAAAATAAATATAATTGTAGACATTAATTTCATTTTTAAAATATAATATACAATTATCCTTATATATATATATATTCTTATAAAACAAAAGATTTTCAAGAACCAATATGATAAATAGTAGCAAAAAGGAAAAATTTGAATACATAATATTTTAACAAAGCAATGAGTAAATGTTTATATAAAACCCAGAAGTGATTAATTAAAATTTGTTTTGCCAAAAAATAGACTTAAACAAAATGTAAAAGCAATACATTAAAATATAATCACAGCATGTTTCTCTATGCGGAGGTTTTATAAGTTACCGTTAGTTCGCATGCGGTACAAGTACACAAATTATTTGACGCTCATTTGCTAAAACACGGAACGTCTTTGTCTCTGGAATCGCTTAACAACACTTGAAACGCTTGAACAATTTTGTTTGAGATTATTATAATTTATGAATAAAAATGAGACATAAGGAAAAATAAATTAAACGTATGGTTTATTTATACTCGGAAGGATATTACCATATCTGGATAACTATCAATATGAATTTATTAGAAATCAGAGTACCTCAAATCAGATACTTAAGTTACCTTCAATAAAATACTGGAAAAGAAATGAAAATGTAATCATGTTTCCTGGTTTTTCGTGGATTTTAAAACTGCATACGATTTTGTAAACAAAAAAGGTTTTTGAATGTATCAAAAAGTTCTAAATCCCAACAAATATGGTAAGGCTATGCATGGGAAGATTCAGAAGCAGAAAAAATATTTTAAAAATGTATCAAAGTCCATCATAATTACGGCAAGATTAAATAAGGCAAATTTCTATCACCCATAAGTAGTCTTGAGAAAGTTGTATGGAAAAGCTCTTGAAGCAAAAAGTGGTATCAGTCTTAAAAGTGGTCATATAGTATGATATTGTAAAGCTCAGAGACTTATATGTGCATCTCAATGATATTTTTATATGTCTAGAAGTTGGTGCGGGAAAACCAAATCTAAGGGTGAATATTAAAAAGTCCGGGTTCATAAGAATTTCGAAAAATACTAGCTCACAATGAAACGTGTTGGTAGAAAATACACATTGAAAAAGATTTTACTGTTTAAATATTTGAAAATCAACATCTCTAAAAAGAATAGAATGACATTGGACCTCATAAGAAAACTACAAAGCAAAAACGCCGCATTCTTCAAAACTATTGAAATGCCTATTCAGCTCCAAAATTATGTCGAAGAAAGAAAAATTCTGGAATTATAATGTGACTCTGAAACATATATATAGTTCTAAATTATGTGAAACTTAGCGCCTAGTAGAGGAAAAAAAAGAAATCATGCCGATATTTGAAAATAAAATACTTTGAATGATAATTAGACTAGTTAAATAAATCAAAGAATTTAGCTTCTGTACTAAGGGTAGGTTCCAAGAGCAATTTAGCCCTATCATGGTGAATGGTTTGAGAGCAAGGAGGCTCAAATGAGCAAATATGATGTTAAGTACGTTGAATTAAAAATTCATAATTAGATTTTTGCAAGAACTATTTCAAGTACTCGACCCGTCAGCCGCCCCAAAATGAGACGAGCGAGTAACATATCTAGATATATAAAAATGTGAAAATATATTTTTTTACTGTTTAAAAGCTACCTGCTTAGTAATATTTTATTTCGTAAAATTTGAAAAGGCAATGGGTAGTTTTATAAAAATATACTATTTAAAACTTCCTAATATTATTGTCAATTCAGAAAACAATGTTTAAATTATAGTCACTTTCAGCTGAAATAGTTTTTAAAGACAAAAACTGACTTGATTTTAAAGTTTATTTGGAGATAACTAATTCAATACAATTTCCAACTATAAGACACATAATGTGTATGCATTATAATATATATTTATGCTAAAAGGTAATTCTTCTGTTATATATTTGGAGAAATTTAACACCACGCAAAATATATGTTTCTACGTTTGTACGGGCGTGATGATAATTCTCCTAATACATACCTAGTACTCGTAATTTGTAGATTGCGCTCTATCAAAGCTGCAAGAGTGGTGAGATAAAATTTCAACAATTCGTCAATATGGATTTATAAGCATTGCATTATACAAAAAGTGACTGGGTATTGATGACATTTTATAATATATAACGTCTAGATGTAAAATCAAATAATGATGTTAAAGTTTTATTCTTCCAGAAGAGTTCAATTGCATGTCAAAATTGCACTCCTGCGCATAAATATTATAATTTTTTTGGTTATAATTTAGTCGGTCAAAAATCAGTCTGATAATTTAGCTTTCAAATACAAGTACATGGATATTTTTTGGTTTTCTTGTTTCATAAAATATTTTATACCACAAACAAGTCGTAGTTTATATTATTTAGAAGTAGTCTTATGAGTATATGAATGGATTTGTCAATGCATTAAATGCCGCAATTTACCTTTGTGGTCTTTTAACGAGTTCCAATTATATGTAAATCAGTAAAATTTTCTCTCAAGTATTTAAAAGAAAAAGTATCTTCAAATACTAAATGTACTTCAGATAATTTTATTATTAATATTATATGAAGAATACATTGCAATAAAAAATATTCTGAATAAAAAATGTGCTAGTAAAATAAACATTTATAAAGGTTTTTCAATTAATTGATGACAGCTGTAGAATAAAAATATTTTACTGGTTTATTTCCAAATTTTCTTTTCAAATATTACTTTTTGACTTTAGATTCTTGATATGCGGGACAAAAAACTATATATAAGCCACATCCTTAAATAATATTTTTATCTTTATCTAATTAAGATAAAATAAAAATTATAATATAATACAAAAAGCCTCTTAAGAATAGCAGACGCTGAAAAAAAGACAGTAAAACTTATTTAATTTCAGCTGGAGCGTGGGTTAGCGCGTAAATGGGATTTGAACTCACTGTCTTTTCATACATCACCGGCTTTATCTGATAACCTTAAAGGGTGACTAATGGTGGATTCGTGTTTAAAAAAACTTACATAAAACCCTTGATAGGAAAGGAATTTTACAAAAAGAATGCCTTTGTATTATTTTATTATAGTTAAATATTCCAAGAGAGTGACTTATTTTTTATATAAATTGAAAGAGATGGCGGTTTATAGCCTCGGAAGTTTTTCTATTATGTTTTTATTTTAAATGTTGTAGAAATAAAATAATTTTGACAGAAAATTTTCCAAACTCTTTATCTCGCATCAAGGGGTAATACTCGTGGACGAAATAACCCTATTATAAGAAGTGGTACGGAAACACTGATTAGATCGTTATACGATGAACTGAATTTCTATTTTTACATCACTATTGAATTAGGAATCACAGTATTGGTAAAAACATTAAAATTTTCTCTATTTATTTTATTTGAAAAGAAGATAAATATATAAAAATAAGAATATTAAAGTACGTAATATATAGATTTCAGAGAATAACAAAACTATGAATATATATGTTTTTTAAAAATTGAATGTTTACATTAATTTTTGCATTATAGTAACTGAATCAATATCACCTTACAAACAGTGGTGTAGCTACCTCATAGCAAATTCATGCAAAGTATGAGACCCTTCACTCACCAGAAGGTCCTTTATATGTCTACACTCAATATTCTAAAAGCAATGAATGATATACTTATCCATGGCATGCAGAGTATTCTAAGAAAATTTCTAATAAAAACTTGTAAAAACTAAAAGTTTTTGCAAAGTCAGTCACAAAAATCTTATGTATACTAATATTTCAAACAGCTCTCCTGGAAAAATACCAATGTGATGTAGGATTATTCTGCACTACAGTAACGATATATAACTAATACCCACTGTAAAACGATAGTATTAAAGATGAGTCATACGCCAATGTCTCGATTTCTTGGTGCCTTGAGCCAACGACTTATGAATCATGTCATGGAATCGAAATGTGTTATTATGTTTACAATTTTATGTAAATAACAATAGGTACGAGTACAAGCGCAAGCGGATAATTATTTCATATCATTTTTTTTAAATAAATCTTACATGAAGGCACAAAGTTTTAGCTAAGGCACTGCTTACAAATGAAAGAAAAACAATTTTAAAATCAGTAAAATTACTTTTTTCATTGTGTTATAGTGTGTATTTGTTATTGAATATTAGTTTTGCATTTATGAGCATGTTTTATTGCAGTACAATTAATATTTCTAACAATCGAGTATTAATATTTCAGCAGGTTCCACTTTGCATAGTAAATACAAAATCTTACGACACTCAACACGAGCTTGAGTAATAAATTATAACTTCATGCTGCGGTGCTCACAAATTGAAAATTCACAATCTCGTATGCACTTTTCAATTCAAAAATGATCCATTATCAAAAATTTTACATACGTAAATAATAAAAAATAAATAAAACTCGCCCAAATATGTACAACTTTCAATAAACTGATTTGAATTTTAGTGAGTAACCAAATAAATAAGTCATACCTTTTTGTGGCGTGTAAACTTTTAAAGTCTGATTTATATTCAGCAAAAGGAAAAAAAACACATACAAAACACCAGCATCTTACTACGTTAGGGCACACTATTCTTAGCTTATATACTTTTATATTCAAATTATTTACTCCAGCTCAGATACGGAAAACCATACTTTTTATATTATTTTACTTGAAAGTATTTTCGACGTAAATTTTTTTAAATTTATTCTTGAGAATATATAAAAACTTAAAATAACATTTACGAGGATACAATCTATATATATATATATATATAAACGAATGCCTGTCTGTTTGTTTGTTTCAAGCGTTTGATTAGTCTAAAAAACATTTTTCAATTCTAGCGTAGGATTAGTGGAGAAAATATATTTGTTTTTCT